>JAVYIG010008959.1:0-83519 GCA_035222895.1 Strongylocentrotus droebachiensis
GGTAGCCTTGAATTCTGTTCTGGGAAAACAATTTTCACAGAACCAAATACAAAATTTGGGGGATGATGAATGCTATATTAAGAAAGAGCTTTGATTTATTCCCCATATTTTTTTGAAGCTCAAGTCATGGATTTTAGTACCACTGAAACAGAGTTGTTGGCCTACATGTATGATACAATTGCGTTGTGACAGGATTAATACTACATGGAGGTGTTGTATATCAATTTGCAATACCAGATGGATAGATGTGCTGATTCCAATTAATAACTGTTCAAAGTGTGATCTGAAAAGGGTCCCTGGCCATGTCTGGGAACATGCCTAACGCACGCACCCACGGCAAGCACGTACGCCAAATGTTGTGGGGGGACACATGAGGCGGCAATTTGTCCAAGGAATTGGAGAGAAATGTCAGAGCTAATGAGGGCCAATTACACCATGGTGCTACAAAAACATGCCTGCCATAACAGAGGCATCAGTGGTCTGTAGAGGGCGCTGTTATATGTGATCTTGCCCTTGCCCTTGCCCTTCCTTGCCAATTACAGTTGTCTTGCAATCCATCACACAAACCAGTTAGTAACAGATGTAGAATAACACTGCATGCTTACAAACATGGTGGCGTATCAATCATAGGTAACGAACCTGAAAGCATTTTAAAGTCTGCTGTTTATCTGAATGTACACATAGTGCAAGTAGCATCTAAATGAGGTACATCGAGCCTCGAGGCGAATGACACAAATGCAACCTTTAATTGTACTTATGATGCGGTAACTCAAAGTAAATGATCGGTAAGTAAAGCACTTGCCGGATAATACTGGATAATTTGGACGAGAGAAGAATTGTTAGCTTATAGTCTGTTACCACCTGCAAAGACTATTTTTGAACTAGAACAGTTTGAAAGCATAATGTGACGTAGATCGATACATGTAACCTGAAAACACCTGGCAGACAAACAGAAAGAGAATGAAGGCTAGTCTATATTCACATCCCTTTTAAATACAGAAAATGTATTCTGGCTTTGGTTGTGTGACACATTTTGCTCTTCTGACAGTTAATTTTGCAGAACCCTTAGCCTAACCCTAACCCTAATCTTTAGTCCTAGCCTACGAACCCACTAATGCAACCCTAACCCTAATCCAAACCTTAAACCTACCCTTGCAATCCTGACCCTAACTCTTTGACGAATTGAAGCCCAGAGGTATGGCCGTCTGAACAAATGTTTTACTTCTGACGTATTGGACATTTTACTCAAACTATCGTAATTAGATCTTATGGTAGGTCTTGTGGAAGAATGTGCCAGTGCATGTTAATCTCTATATGCCCCCCAAACCTCACTACCTCAGTTAATACCTCAAAAGAACACACAAATCAATATTATTACCGAGCACTGCTGGTTTTTAATCTCATAATAAGTGCATCAACCTTTCCCAGCTTCAGCTTTTCGCCCAGATCCTACCCAGGGACTTATCGGATTGTATCGCAATTATTTAAGACTTTCGGTGTAGAGGAATTATAAAGAGAAACAGTAACTAGCCTTTTTGCTGTTTTCATAGCATTTCCTATCTCCTGTTGCAATTATCCTACTATCATCAATAAATAGTTGATAGATCACAAGATACTAATAATTCTTAGCTGTGCAGTGGAGATTTACATCGATATTGGACAAGTGAGAGGTAAAAAATAAATTATGATGAAAATGTAAACAAACAGCCGTAACCGCAACTACAACAACAACTGCAACAACAACAATACCAATAATAATACAAATAATAAAGAAAATAAAGAAAAGAAAATTTATTTTAATGCTGAAGCGATATATGAGCCCAATATGAGCCCAATATACATGTTTGAAATGAGTTTAAAAAGCACTTGATATATGATACTGTTAAGCCTATGTATCTACATACATACACAGGAACAAAATTCTGCCAGTGGCAGGTCAATTGAGTCTACCGTAGAAAGTAGGCCTATACTAGTAAATAGAGTGAAAGTTACAGCACAGTAATACGGCCCTCACAGAGAAATAAAAAGCAAACAGTTTTTTTTTTGGTGGCTTGTGTATCCATTCAACCAAAACTTGTCATTCACAAAGTAACAATAAAATTGTTTATTTCTCCCCGGTCTCATGCACACTGCACACTGGAAAATGATAAACAATGCTATTAAGAGCTAACTGTCTTTCAGAAAAGCCAGAGAAGACCAATAAGTATATGCTGGCAAGTAGACAATCTGGCATTGAGCTGAGCATGACAAGACTGCCAGTCAGTTAGCCGACTGCGTTTGTTGACGACACCAGGAGTTGGGGTTTTAAATAAAGGCAGATCTACCAGCAGTAGAGCAGAGCGAGCCACGCAATACAGGATAGCAGCTCAATGCTAGGAGCAGATATTAATATACCATCAGTGCAGAGAGGATAAATATATAGATACCTGCGTCGGCAGCTCGTGGTGCATGCCAAGTCACTTGGACGTATACATGTGCACAGGATTTATATGTGCTTGAGATATCTTACAAGTGGAGATACATAATTTCAGTGAGTTTATGCCTCTCATGCAGGCCTCGTTTGTATCTTTCGTAGTTATTCCATTCTGAGCTCGTGTGTGCCCCAGTGCTCATTAGGTTGGTTGGCATTGGTAATGGCATTTACCCCGCATCGATGGGCCGCTAGCCAGGAGCAATATAATGACGGATATTAAGATACCTAAACGGCTAGCCAAAATAGCAAGTGATTGTTGTGTTTTGTATTGGGCTGTTTGCTTGCATTCTTTCTGTGCTCGGTGAGCAAGCAAAGCATTTCAATGGAAAATACATAGTAGGAGTACAGAGATAGAGTATGTATAGAATGTATCATATTGGGTTCATATATCGCTTCAGTTTTAACATCGTACCTAGACATTCTATATGTACCTGCAGTTATATGTACCAGCAGTTTTATATAACAATTGTCTTTTTCTTATTGTGAATCGATGTACAGTGATATGTTGCCCATGAAATGTGTTCCAGCTTGGTATTTTACTTTAAGTTGGATAAAGGATGTTTTATTATCCCCCCCCCCCCCAAAAAAAAGACCTACAAAATAAAAAAAAAATAAAATATTTATAGCAATGACTTCATCTAAATCCTGCTTCCTATCTTAGTTCATAAGAAACTGAAATTAAAAAGTAGAATTTACATAATGAACTTTTAACAAACAGAAGGCGTGCATGAGATGCCTAAAAATATACATTTACAAGAGATTGCAGATGTCCTTTTTCTGTGAAATATGTTTTGTTTACTCTAGACTGTCTTTCAATGTAATTTTCCAGCAGCGTCATGTTCTATTGAACCTAATGTAGGAGGACCAGGATGTTTATTCACATAAAAAAAAAGCCATTATAGTGGGTTCATGTATCAGTAATGGAGTTGGTATTTTGATTACTTTTTATAACCCGGATTAGAAGGGCAATGATCTGTGCAAGCTTGCACACGCAGTGGTGTGATGCTCTAGTTATATTTAATCACGATTGAATTATACTTTGACCCAAGGAGAAGGCACTATATTGACAAAAGGAATTTGGCTAGAATCCAGCTTGCAAAGTGGGATGATGTATTTCATGTGGCAACATGAGAGTATATACACTGGAATATACGTATCTTTTAAAGATATATATATATATTTAAAATATATTGTAGGGCTCTTGTGCAAGGGTTAGATGTGACTGTGACGTGAGTCTTGTTTACATTTTGTGCATGAGTTGGTAAAGTTCATGGAAAACTAGCTATGAGTGTGCATTTTTTCTTTTTGTATCAGTTGGTACCAGGCTTCACCATGCATTGTAGTTTGTATGGTATACTGTACATGTATATTTTAGTTTGCTTTGTTATTTGGTTTTTATTTGCAATTAGTTAATATTTACTCTTTTCACCACACCTTTTGCTATGATTTGTGTCAAGATGTATAGTTCTCTATTCTCCCCCCCCCCCCCCAACTTTGGCATGTTCAGACAAAGCACTTTGAGGTACCTAATAGATGAACATACAGCTCTTGAAGCTTGTTTGCATTTATATTCTAAGTTTTCTTTGACCTATGAATGTATAATTGATTTCTATCCATAGATCTTTATACTTTTAATTGTCTCTGGAGGTAGAAAAACATGTTCATGAAACCATGCAACATACTGAAGGCAATGTGTTGAAGTGCTGTGTCTGAAGGATATGGCTAATGATAGCAATCATTGTAATAATGACTTTTAAGAAATGAGGTTGTCTCTGAAATTTAAATCACCTTTTTAGTATTTTCCTTTTTAATTCACTATTAAAACTTGTGTAACACATGGCTTAAAAGAAAGAAAGAAATGATATTATTATGAGGCCTGCTTATTTGTTTGAACATGTCTGTTTGGAAATGGACAATTTATAGGGATGGGAAGATGTTATCTCCATAGTTACCAGTAATTAAGAGAATAGAGAGGGGGGGGGGGGTGATGTTTTAATGATGAAACATTGATAAAAAGGAAAACAGTTTATTTATTTGAACATGTCTGTATGAAAGTGGTATTTATAGGGATGGAAATATGTTATTTATCTCAATTGTTACCATTAATAAAGAGAATAGAGGGGAGGTGACGTTTGATGATGAAACTTTGATAAAAAGGAAACCACTTTATTTATTTGAACATGTCTGTATGAAAATGGACAATTTGTAGGGATGGGAAGATGTTATCTCTATAGTTACCAGTAATTAAGAGAATAGAGAGGGGGGGGGGGGGGTGATGTTTTGATGATGAAACATTGATAAAAGGAGACCACTTTATTTATTTGAACATGTCTGTATGAAAGTGGTATTTATAGGGATGGGAAGATGTTATTTATCTCAATAGTTACCATTAATAAAGAGAATAGAGGGGAGTTGATGGTTGACGATGAAACATTGATAAAAACAAGACTAGTTTTCTTCTGACTGATTTATTTCTGGTACCAGATGTTGAAATATTCTTCTCTTAATTGAGTTGATTCACTAGGGATCTGAAGCCCTCTGAGCCCTAGTGAAGCCGTCTAAATTTACATCAAGAGAGATGGAATATGAAGAGAGAAGTAGAGAGGGGCAGAGAGAGGGAGAGAGAGGGAGACAGACAGGGAAGCAGAGAAAGGGAGACAGATGAAGAGAGGAAGATGGAGAGAGAGAGAGAGAGAGAGAGACAGACAGACAGACAGACAGACAGGAAGGCAGAGAAAGATGAAGAGAGGAAGATGGAGAGAGAGAGAGAGAGAGAGAGAGAGACAGACAGACAGGAAGGCAGAGAAAGATGAAGAGAGGAAGATGGAAAGAGAGACAGAGAGAGACAGAAAGATGGAGAGAGGAAGAGGTGGTGGGAGTGTGTATAGGAGAGCGTGAATACGCGGTGCACTAAAAACAAGTGCCGACTGTATATCTGCCCCAGATGTTGATGTAGTATTTGGTGTAATCCCAGCGTGGCTAAGATTAGATGGGACTGTGCTGCACTTTTGTGACTCAGCAGGCGACAATCTGCCTTTGCCATGCATGCGGCGCTGCTACATGTATGCAGACTCTAATCAAACCATGTCGATGTATAAAGCAGGATATTCTGTTTCCAATGTGTATTGCACGAGACTGGAGTGCAGTGTCTTAGTGGAATGGTGCACAGTATTTTAAAGAAGGGCATATAATATATGTATATAATATACACAATAGTATATTATACTATTGTGTATGTTTCCTAGTGTAATGTTGCAGGTTAGAGCTTTTGTCATAGACATGCTTTTTAAAATCTAGCTTTAAAAAAAAGAATAAATCTTTGTATTGTACACAACATTTGAATAATAAACATGCATTTATATCAAAGGCATTGGGTGAAACATTTTGTAATCATATAGCTATGTCTGTAAAGTGCTTCATATCTATAAGAAAAAATATAGATTTCTAGTTGCTATAGTTTTAATTGTTATGATTTAATTCAAATCTAAGGAACGACCCAATCATCAAACAGACAGCATTTTGAAAGTATCTTTACAAACATGTCTATTTGGTAAAGGCGAGCTGAGGAACTAGTATGACAATCAATTTCATTAAGGAAGGGGAGCTAGCTAAGACTTTAAGATTGTGATGTATTTGTGAACGGCCTTTGCTTGATTGCATATAGGCCTTCCAACTAATCCCAGCCCATTTAGGGTTTAACTCTGGTTAGTCCATATGAAAAATAGATGATTTATGGGATTTTTGTCCATTTCATATGGTGATTCTGCTCATTGTTTATAGGCTCAGGGCCTTAGCCAGACCATTTTAAATGGGTGATGGGACAACATTTGAGACAGTTGGAAACATCACATTAAAATAATTTATTAGCAGACTTATAGATAGCAGTTTATTGGAGCAACCTTATCACATGTACACTGTAGATAAAATTATCATCTGTTTTGTCAACTTCATACTCTCCAAATAGTGTGTACCTGGTAGTGCAAAAATAATCAAGTAGATCAGATAAGCATACATGAATATAAAAAGATTTTGTATTTGTACCTTGAAATATAATCGAGTGTATTCAATTCATATTTAATTTAATGTAAATAAGATATGAATAATTGATTGGGATGCAATGACTTATTAAAAAAAAATACAATTGAAGCGAAGTTAGGATGAGATAACTAACATACAGATATGATTGGGTATAAATACATTTACAGTTCACAATCGTGTCACATTATTTGCGATGTGATCAAACTTTATAGAGGTGTGCAAGGGATTCTCTCTTCTTTTTCGGTGGTCGAATCTCTCTCTCTCTCTGTGCTAAGCTGCCAGAAGGCGCAAAGATGTATAAAAAGATGTATCTTCATGGAGGCTATAGAAACGTTGCAATGGAAGAGGTGAGCCCTGTTCAATGAGAGAATGCACCTGCTCCTTCCTAAGCTACAAATTATTCAGAGTGTTGAATGTCTACTAACCCCCTGTCCACACACTAAATTTTCCGTGATGAGCTATATCGTTTCGCGATAGTGATACCGTTTCGCGATAGTTTTACGATGAAAATTGTGTGTGTGGACGCTCACTAACGATACGTCGTATAACGAAACTAGTCTAACGAAACGCAGGTTTGGGCATCGTTCGAACTGAAACTCCATAAAGAATCACGCCTAATCATGCCTAATCACGGAAAATGTTGTGTGTGGACAGGGGGAGTGTAACTAGTGTAACTAACTGGGCGGGGCTCAACGTGACCTCGAGCGAAAGGAGACCAGACCTCTCATTTCCGCTTCCATTTCATGACCGCAGTAGCAAACTGCGCACCTATACGACATTTCGCTGTAGAGTTTCAGGATTACTTTCTTCTGTGTGTGGACATCCTGGAATTTATACGATGATTATTTATACGACGTTTCTTGTGTGTGGACACTTTGAAATTGATACAATGATTCTTTATACGACGTTTCGGGATAATTTTTTTTGTGTGTGGACACGCTGAGAGCCTGCTTTGATGTGATTCTCAGCAGCTGAGCTGATCTGAGGTGGTTTATAATGCGATGAGGCATTCTACATGGTGGAATAGACGTCATTTGCTGAGATGTTTCATGCTTTTTTCTTGTTGTGTCTCTCTGGGATTATTTATAATCTATTATTGTAATTAGGTAGCAACATTTGTAGATTTGACATTTCTGCAGCTGAGCTAAGAGGTTTATAATGAGATGAGGCATTCAACGTGGTGGAATAGACGTCATTTGCTGTGGTGGTGTATCATGCTTTTTTGGTTCTTGCTACATTGTCTCTCTGGGGTTGTTTATTATCTATTATTGTAATTAGCAAAATTTGTAATTTTGACATTTCAGCAGCTAAGCTAAGGGGTTTATAATGAAATTTGATGTTCTACTTGGACTAGACTTCACATGCCACAATTTATGCTGTGATTAACATTATGTCTCGCTGACATTATTTAATTTGAACAATGTATCAAAATTTAGTTACGTCATTAACTATCCATCTCTTATACAAATAGCAGCACTAATTTTACATTCAATGTTTTTTACATTATACCCCTTTTATTTTAGAGCAAGTGACAATGAAATTAGTTTGTTTTCCCTTTACCGGTAATTAAACAATTTTATTTCTTCATTTAAACAATTATTTTGGGGAAAGTGGGCATTATTATTCACACATAATGTTTCTACTCCATTGTGAGTGGGTGTGAATTGCCATTTTAAATTATGTGTTAAATTTTCACAACAGCTTATCTTTGGTGGCAAACATAATTAAAAATATCATTGCCTTGTGATGATCATTCCCTAACAATTCCATCATTGGTCAAAATTAACATTATGTATAGAACTCAAGATTGATCGCTTGTGTAACCCCATTTCAGTCAAACATGTTTTTGTAGTTTTTGAGTGGTTCATGAGCACTGTTCACATTTATGTTTTTCTTTCATCTCTACCATGACATGGTTATTAACGTCCCAATCAATATTGCATGTTTCCCGTCCGTGGCCAATATTGTGTATCACGTCTTCAACATGCCCTCGAGGTAGAAAGAGTTTCCATTAGCCCTAAGAAGCTCACGTTTGAGGGATAATGCCCTGTTCAGACTGTAGGAAATTGATACAAAACCGGTATAGAAACGTTGTATAAAGCGTTGTTGTTCAGCAAAAGGGGTGTACAGACTGGGCAATAATATTGTGTAAGGAAACGTTGCATAAAGAAACTAGTATTGAAGAGGTTAGTGGTTATGACAGCTGGCTAATCATATGCTTTTGGTATGACATGACGTTCAGACTAGAGTTTAAACCTGATTCTTTTATGTGTTTTCATTTGAAACGGTGGTGAAACATATGTTTCATCTTATATTTCATTTTATGACAATTTTAATAACTTCTATTCCGAGGCGCATTTATTATTACCTCTGCTTTAGCCTAGCTGCCATTACAGCGCTCCAGCATTTCAAGGAATTAATTCCTGCCAGGTACCCATTTACCTCACCTGGGTCGAGTGTGGCAAATGAAGATTAATGCCTTGCCAAGGTACATTTTCATTGACAAGCTGGAATTTTCTTTGGAAAATGGCTCTAGATTAACAAGTTCCTAGAACACCAATGAAATAACCTGCTCGTTGCATCTTCTATGTAAAAAAATTAGCTTGAGTTACTTATAATCAGGCCAATTTTCCAGCATCAAAATTAGTTGGCTATTTTGAACGCTCGAGTTTAATGAAAACGTGCTTTGAACCTCTACCCAGTGTGGACTGTAGATTATCAGCTTTTCACACGCATGACAGCGCTTCAAGGGACAATTACTTATAAAGTTACCTCTGCTTTTTATATGAGATTTAAATTTGACTTGATGGAAACGTTGCGAAGAGCGACAAATTTGATATAGGATATTGATGCTTTTAGGACAGTAGTGCTGATTAAATGTACTTAATAAGAAGATCTGCACTGTTAATACATTTTTGTAAGCTGACAGTGAAAATGGTAACGTCCACATTGTCTGATGATCTGATATTGATGGATTTCTTGTTTTCTAGCCTGTGATGCTCAAGTTTGGTAGAATACAAAGACCATTGAAAAGAGCAGGTGTATATCCCTGTCATTACTTCCTCGCGAAGCACTTTACTAGTGCTGGCTAAACATTACTGGTGTGCGTCATTTTGGCATGTATAATATTTATTCACAGTTGTTCATGCTACTGGATGCATGCCAGGTTTTATGGTAATTATTGAGAAGGGGTCATTGAACAGAAAATGAGTCTCTGTAGGTGCACTTTAAAACTTAACCGCAATTAATATGTTAGTGTTTCTTTAGTTTAGCCCATACATCACAGTCATTCAATAAAACCACATCTACAATATTACTCTACTTTGCAAATGACTTCCTTCATTTTTCAACTAATTTCATTCTTCCAACTAATTTCATTCTTTTCAAGTGAATCATTTAAAAAATACAAACTAAATTTACATGTACAGTATGTGTTCCCAGTCATGAAACATTAATGTCATGACAAAAGATAATTATGGAAATTCAATATTCATTGCAACAAAGGGTGCATAATAAAGAAAATAGAACTATTATGTATTGTACGTGTACTTGTTATTAGTGAGGGTATAATCGGCTTTCACCGCAAGATTTTGTTTTCCATCTCACTCACATGAGAGCGCTGAAGCAAACAAATTAAATCGTCCTCTCTGGTCTTATATTTCTTGCTACAAATCTAGCATTTTTTTAATTTATCCATCTGCGGTCAGTCGCCAGCAACTGGCGGTTGTTTGTCGGGGTCCAGTTTCTTTGGTAATTGCATCTAAGATCATCTCGGTCCAAGCTAGATTGAATGGTATCATAGTGCGCTGTGGCAAGGGTATTAGTATTGATCGTGTCTGAGGGATAGCATCTCAGTCTACTCTTGTTGCATTAGATGTATGCATGTACTGTACAAAGATCTTTGTGGAAGCCGTGGCCAAGGATGCTCTAGTGTAAAATAATTAAAAACTTGTTCACAGGAGCTCTTTTTCGAATAGCTACATGTATACTAAAAGTTAGATTTTCTCAGTGATTTTTTTTTTGAACAGTTCTTTAAAGCCACACTGCACTAGTTTGGCCAGGAGGGCTTAGACCTCCCTGCATGGTCACTGACAGGTGGTTATCTCATCAAATCAGCTCTCCATTAACATCAGAAAAGGAGGATCATGGGGGACCAATGGTCACCAATTAGGCATTGTTTGATATATAGAGGGTGCAAGTAGCTATAAGTAGTGCAGTGGGGCTTTAAAGAGTTTATCAGAGCGCTTTTGGAGCTTTCCAGAACCAAACTGCACTCCACTCCTGCACTTTGCTCCTGCACCACCTCAAAGAATCAGGGTATCATTTATTTAAGAATATTTTGTTGAGACTCAAGCAAATTCTAGGTTTAGAAATGTTTTTGAAAGGAGAGACACACCCTGATATTAATTCAGTTTCATAAAAGTGGAAAGTGAGAGAAAGGGATCAGCTTGCAATGGGAATTGTCAAGTAAATCTGTCACAATCTAAACAAAGCCAATTTTTTGTTGTTGTAGAACTCATTAGTAGAAACGGGTTGTTTTTCTAGCTGCAATAGAGCTACCAGTGTCGTTTATTTTATTGAGTACATCAACAAATGGAAGGTCTTTCATATAAATCCAGACACAAAGAACTTCCTTTGTTTCTCCTACTCCTTATTAAGGCGCATAGTACTTTAACTTTTTAGTTTGCAATAACTGATGAGGAAGCATGACAAGTTATGTAAGGACAGAAAAATTACAGACATACACCTCTTCGTTGACTCATCACATAACGATCCAGGGTGGTCTTACTCAAGCACCAGTTGGGCAACCTCAGATATTGCTTGGGTTGACAATCTACAAATTTATGATCGGTTAAAGGTATTACAAAGTTTTGGGAAATTTTGGAAAATGGGTGGATAGTGATTCTTTACAATTTTGATATATTTGGATGCCCCTGTGGATGTATAAAAAACACTAGAATCTTTCGCCCCTAAAACACTTCTGCTTTCGAGAAAAATTAAATATAAAGATTTACCGGTGCTCCCGGTAAATTTTGATAAATTTCAAATAGCTCCTACGGCCGTACAATGGTAGCTGCGACCATGAAAATCTCAGAATATATAGTTGTGGTAAATAATTTCCGAACGGAAATAGCTAATCGGTCGATTTTAGTAAAAAAACATTGTTTTATAGCTCTTGACCTTGAGAGGGAGCTATACAACATAAAGTGTTTATTATGTACAATTTCATAACTTTAGAGTCGATTTCGACCGCGACAATGATCAGTGAATATTGTAGGATCGCATATGCTTCCAATATGTTCATTTGAACCAAATTCACGACCCCATACCAAAACTTTGTATTACCTTTAAGTTGGATTGGGTAAAATTCACAAGAAATGATACTGTGATTCAAATTGAGATGGTCAGAGGCATTATTGCAACAGTAGTACTGAAATACACTTCTTTGCTCACAATCCCCATATATTTCTTTTCACTGCTCTATTTTTATGCCTTTTCCCTAACAGTTGTAGATAATCTTGACTGCAAGCAGTGTACAAAAGACTTCTCCATTCATGGGAGCTCTTTTGGGATGTACTTTTAATAGGAAATGTGAATCTTTTCATGACAATAGGCCATTTTCGTAATGTTACCAAATTTAATGCATACTGTAAGTCTTTGTGAAGTGCCTCAATACAAATTATTTCATTCACCTGATAAGAATAATAGTATTTCAATAGTCAGAATGCAAACTGCATATATTATGTGTTGCTAGGTAGGTCAAGCCATACATAATGATTGTCCTACCTGGCAACATCTAATGTATGCAGTTTTGATTCTGTCTATTGAAATACTATTATTCTTATCAGGTGAATGAAATAGTTTGTATTGAGGCACTTAACAAAGACTTACAGTATGCATTAAATTTGGTTACATTAAGAAAATGGCCTATTGTAATGTATGGAGGGGGGGGGGGGGAGGCGGTGGTTCAGCATAGCTTCTTATTTGTAATTAATTGCTTATATCCTCTCTTTCCCTGTCAGTCATTACAGAGACATCATAGCAACACTTTAACATTTTCTTCTGAAATTAAATGTATTTTCTCTCTCTTTGTTTGATTGTGTTTGCAGAAGATGGATGAATCAGATGTGGTGGTTGATCAGGGGAACTATCACAGTCTGAGGGAAGCTGATGAAAGTGAAATATCAGGTAAGAATCATATAACTTGCTTCTTTCAAAGCATTTAAAGCCTATCTGCACTAGTTTGGCCAGGAGGGATAAGACCTCCCTGCATGGTCACTGACAGGTGGTTATCTCATCAAATCAGCTCTCAATTAACATAAGAAAAGTGGAACCATGGAGGACCAACGGGCACCACTTAGGCATTGTTTGCTATATATAGAGGGCGCAAGTAGCTATAAGTAGTACAGTGGGGCTTTAAAATGCGCAAATATAACCAGTGCAACAATTTGTATATAGCTAGAATGTGTGAAATTAACTTAACAAAATCTTCACCCGGCACTCTAAAGGATAACGGTTAAGGAGTATGAAGAAAGTGAAGGTTACATAAATCCTGCACACGGAGACCCAAACAAAAAGACCAAACACCTTTGACTTGCCCATTTGCTCTTGAAATGTACCGGGTCTATAATTTCTGTTGGCCAATCTTTTAATATCGATATCAAATTTGGGTGTGGCTCCATGGAAAGTTGAGCATTGCATCATGACAGGATCTTTATAATTATGCAAACAAACTTGTTTGATATACTTGAGAAATGCATTCGATAGTACCATGTGTGAAAAGGGTTTGTGCGGGGATGTTAATGTGTATGCAGTGGTGGGCGTACTCTGAGATGGTGAGATAGTTCATCAGACAGACAGTCTGGTGATGGTCATGCTCTATTAGATAGATGGTTCATCAGACAGATACATAGTCTGGTGTTTGGTTAGGGGAGGATGCTGTAGGCTAATGGAGGAGAAGATGGATTGGGATTAAAAGGTGCAAAAGTAGCTTCAAGCAAAAATCATCAATTTTCTCACATTCCCGTGTTTCGTTGTTCCAACTACCGGCATGTAACCGGTGGTCTCAAATGAAAGACTACATGGCCTGAACACTCTGTAGGTGCAACCAGAGACTGCAATAGCTATGGTGGCCCTGACGGGACATCGCGAATAGACGAATATGGCGACGCAATTCACGATATCGTCAATTTCGTTGTGAATAATTGGTGATAAAATTCACGACGTCGTCAACAGACGAAATCGTGGATTATTCACGACGAAATTGGCAACAAAATTCACGATATCGTCAATTTATGTCGTGCATAATTCATGATTTTGTCTCTTCGCGATGTCCCTTCAGGGCCACCATACAAAGCTAGACTAGGCTCAAAGCTTCATGGCAGTCTATGTTAAGTTTTAATGTAAAATGAGTATGTTTGCTAGCTAGATACAATTCCCGACATTATGCTAATGGGCAGAAGATGTTTACTACTCCCTGAGCCCCACCCTACTCAACAGGTATATCTTCTTCAGCTCGAGATTGCCAAATAGCCCGCTATTTCTGATTGGGAAAATAAGCCCAAAGTAAAAAATCACGTCTTCATCAGCTCGAGGTCGAAATTACCTTGAGATATTTTGCTCAGCGTTCGCGCATAGTGCAAGTCTTCGGGCTGGTGAAGACTCACTGGACAAATAGCGGGTTATTTTGCAAACTAGCCCAAGATATCTTTGGATGATTATCTTGACCAAATAATTGCAACTGCAGGCTGGTGAAGACACAAATTAGCTGGATAATTTGCGATCGGAATAGTTAAAATAGCGGGTTATTTGGCAATCTCGAGCTGACGAAGATAGGCCTAGTGTTATAGGAAGTCAACTAGGGCCACATCAATCAGTGTGGGTGGGGAGCCTGATGACCATGATGATGCCTAATTAAGAGCATGAGGATAGCACCGTTGTCAGGATATTCCTTATTGAAAAGGAAGCCTTTGAATGACCATGGTCAGTTGATCACCAATATTGAGGTAAATAAGATTAAAATAGAAAGTATGACATTGAAATGAAGTATAGTAGACAGGAATAGAAGAATGTTTGTCCTGATTTTGATGTGCCCTTTTGAAGGGGTAACATATTCTTTAAGAAGAGAGAAGCCAGCTCATCCCTTTATCCGGTCATTCAGGCGTAGTTTATAAGCAAGAAGGATAAGAATGTAAGAAAGGAAAGCAAGCGGATTAAACAAAGTATGTGTACTGGCAGACACTTCTTAAAATGAGATCAAGTAAAGATTCTATTTGGATGTTTTGTAACAAAAATATGTCTAGGAACATACCACTTTTTTTATTATGAGAACCAAAGCTTGGGGGAAAAAAAGTCTGCAAACTTTCTATACTATAGGTGATTTAATGAATAAATTATCTTAAAGGGATCTGGTAACTTTGTCTCAGATCCTGGATTTAGCTCATGCTGCAATGATAATTATAAACCTTTAGTTCAGTCAGGAACCCTATGACTTTTACAAGCCAATTGCCTGTCTGATTATCAAGATATTTATGATTGAAAATTGAAATTTCATTTTGCGTTTTCCTACCTGTTTTCATAACACTACAGTCTATTGGGGAAATAGAGTATGGTAAAACCGTTCACTCAATTAAAAAAAAACTTTTTTGAGGCTCTTCATGATCATTTTGAAGCGCAATGTGTTTAGGGCTTCAATATTACACCATAACACAGACACTGATATAAACACGTAAGGCTGTGCATCTCAGATTTAACATTGTTAAACGATACCTTTAATGTGTAAGATTCATTGAACTCCTGTTAGTCATAAAGTCTGACACTGAGTCCAAGGGGCGGAAATTCATTTTAAAAGTTCCAAGGGTTGAGACCTGGCTCATTGTCTTCATCCAATCATTGTCTTAAAGGATCAAGATTTTAATCCACTCTTAAAGCATGAATCGTTTCTGGAGGTCAAAGGTATTAACTAACCTCCATGCATGTGTTCCCACATGTGATTTTTGTCTTATCCATTAAGAAGTTACCTCAGGTCCCTATCCTGAGCTATTTTCATTCTGATTGTGTACCATTGTCTTTTCACTCTTGATAGATGTGATGTTAGATGATTAAAGGTAATACAAAGTTTCGGTATGGGGTCATGGATTTGGTTCCAATGAACATATTGGAAGTATATGCGATCCTACCACTATCAGTGATCGTTGTCGGGATTGAAATCGGGTCTAAAGTTATGAAATTGTAAATAATAAGCTATTTATGTTGTATAGCTCCCTCTCAAGGTCAAAATGTTAATTAACCTATAAAACAATGTTTCTTGACTAAAATCGACCGACTAGCTATTCCCATTTGGAAAATATATATCACAACTACACATTCTGAGATTTTCATGGTCGCAGCTACTATTGTGCGGCCGTGGGCGCTATTTGAAATTTAACAAAATTTACCGGGAGCACCTGTAAATTTTTATATTCAATATTTCTCGAAAGCAGAAGTGTTTTAGGGGCTAAATTTTCTAGTGCTTATAATACATCCACAGAGGCATCCAAATATATCAAAATTGTAAAGATTCGCTATCCACCCAATTTTCAAAAATTCCTAAAACTTTGTATTACCTTTAAGAAGGTGAACAAACTTTCACCCAATGTGATGATCCAGATTTGACAATGATTAGTATTTCTTTAATAGTTCCTTTATTTGTGACAAGGATGTTTTCATTTATATTAATAAGATCAATTAGCTATGGTTATTTTGATTTAAAATAAATGTTATACAAAGTACACGATAAGCACAAGATATTTGAAGGTAATCATAATTATAATTGTTTAGAGTTTTTTGGCAGAACTGAGAAAACAAAGGGAGAGGGGCGGGAGGGAGTGATAGATACATGTAATAATAATAATATTTAGTTTTTATATAGCGCTTATCACAAATATCTCTAAGCACTTTACAAATATACTATTACCCCATGTAGATAGAGGGAGCTATAGAGAGGGAAATACAGAGAAGAAAATACAGAGAGTGAGTGAGAGATGGATAAATATTCATAGGAAGCTTGGATAAGAAGGTACATGTATGAAAGGAAAAGCCATATGAATGAAATGTGAATGAGAATGAAATTTGCTCTCGTAAAAGTGACATAAATGGGTTATTTCTGTCAGTAATGGGCTTTATGATCCAATTTTTTGCATCATGGATTTTGTGAAAGTTTATTGCTACACAGGAAATTAGAGATTTTACACAACACCAACTGGGTTAGTTAATATTTCCTGAGCTGTTGCGCGGAGCTCCGGGTGTAAGGGAAATAAACAGCTGGGCTGGCTGCGAAAGGGGCAACTCCTTTGGATGACTTTCATTAGGTAGACAACTAAAGATTTGTAGCAAGTGAGGAGTTCACAATTGCACCTTAAAGTTCCTCAACTTGCTCAAGGGATTTCTTGCTATACTCTTCACTTTCTGTATATTTTTTTCTGCTCGGAGGGGGAGTATTACTCACTTAATTGCATTATGCCGAGTGTTTAATTGCTGTACAATGAAATACAGAACACACTAAAGACAACTTTTGAAATTGTTGTTTCTGATGTGTTTTTTAAAAGTTATTTTATAAGTAATAATCAAATCCGAGTAAGTAGTAAACATGGTAATTTAGTGATAGCACTTTTCATTTTCAGAGCCCTTATGAGCTTTCTAGAGTTAAATTGATTTCCACCTTCTCCGCTTTTATTTATATGGTTTTTCTGTCACTTTTAAACAAGATATTTTCTCTGAAACTCAACCACATATCTCTGCGGTGTGCCTGCAGCCTGAGCGCAATCAACTTCCTAATTTGATCATTCCCAAACTCTTATGAAACAAGCTGTCATTTTAGACTGGATAAAGTCGAGGTGGAAATGGTACATCCAGCTGAGTCACACTTGTACATGTACCTGCAGACTGTATTTGCAGTCATGTGTTTGACAGGTCTGGCCTCATTTTTGTGGAAAGGTCACTGAAATTAAAAAGACAGACATGTGTCTAGTCCAACGGCTTAGTTTGTAATAAGCATAATGGTGGTGAAAGGTATCCTACACAATCTTCACTAGATTTTCTGAACCAGGAAGTCTTCCTAATCAATTTTCTAGCCTTGATAATAAGTAAAGTATTTTCTGAGAACTCCAGAACCAAAAACTTCTAGAAATTGTAAATGACAGCAAATTTTGTGTCAAGAAATGTTGCAAGTCACAGATATTCAGTATTGTGTCAGTTAAGTTGGTGTCAGAAGTTCAATTATCTTTAATATGGCATGAAACTGTCATGAATGTAAAGCACAAAATTTACGAATTTATGGTCTGAAAGTATTAAGGAGAGACATCTTTATTCTTTAGAAGTCAGTGCAGCTTCTTTATAGTTTGCACTTGCCTTGGTGGATTATCTGAAGATGTACCCCAAAACGTAGACCAAATGCTTATATATTGCACCCATTTTCTTCCCTTTTCTGTATTGACCGTTAATCGTCAGCCAAGTGCCAGGAGGGTATTAACTGATATGACTTTATCCAGAGTCAATACCCTTCTGGCTTTGGATAGAATATATTTACATTACAGTCTTATGTAAAATGAGCTTTCATTGTAGACATGCCTTGTATAGTCTCGCCTGAAAGGAATTGTCTCAACATGGCTACCTGCATACACGTAGCTTTTTTATCAAATTTGATTATTATCCCTTGTCATGAGACTTATGCTGTGCAAGTAATATATACCAGGGGAAAGAGAATATCGTTTGCATGTACAATACGGCAGAAAAAAGAAATTAGAAATCCCCAAGGCAGCATAGTAATGGATATTAACAATTCTGAATGGATGAGGATGGTATGGGGATGGAAGGAACTCTGCCCTGTGTTCAAGTTCAGACTATCAGAATTCATTGTATGTCTATACAATAAGTAAATACTATTTTCCTATCTAGACTTGAACATCGTATAAAGTAATATCATGTAAAGAAATATTGCATAGCGAATTGGAGAGCGAAGCGTTTGTTTGAGCGTTGGTTCGAACAATCACTCAACAAATAATCAGGGTCCCATTGTAGTCTGAACTCTGATCGTGCAGAAATTGAATAACTAAGAGTGTGCACTGATGATTGTCAGCTATCCTGTCGATTGACCTCTTCAAAACTGTTTTTTTTATTAAAACATTTCTTTATACAATATTGTTTTCTTGTCTGTATGACCCTTTCGCTTTATACGATAGATGTCTCTGCATGCAAGTTTTGTATAAATATTTTACCGTCTGAACAGCAGGGTATGAGATGAGATAAGACGTTTTATTCATTGAAATTGCCGCATAATTACTGTAGGCGCACTGGACTTCAAGATTCATTTGTGTAATGTATTGTTTTCTATTGTAATTGTTAGTTTGGCCCAAAAAAGAATGGAAGAAAGGGAGAAAGGTAGGGAGGTCTAAGGTAGAGACGTTGAAAACCCGCAGGGCAGTAGGGAAGAAAACAAAACAAAAATCCCCCAAAGCAACAAAGTGCATGCATATATATATTTATTCAAGTATACCTTCTACCTTTTCAAAATTGATCAGAGATTTTTGGTGAAGCCAACAGATCCCAGTCAAGATATACATGTCTCTTGTAATCAATAAAGATTGGATGTCTCTTGTAATCAATCAGGATTGCCAAAGTATTGGTTTCTGGAACAATTCTACTCAAATGTATTTTGTAGTTAACTTTTTTTACCAGTGACTGTAATCTAAGCCTGTAAACCTGCTGATGTGAAGATGCAGCATCAATGTTGAATATTGTCTGCTGACAGCCAGAAAAGATGCTGTCACACAAGTAACTCTACCCTAACCATCCCTTACTCTAGCCCTAACGGTCTAACCCTAACCCAAACACTGACCGTAACCCTTAATCGTCACTGGTTTTGCCAACCAAGGCATGCCCAGATGCTTTATATAAACATGAGATAATTATTGCCTGTACAGAGCCTGAAGGGTGTTGTTAACTCTGTCTCAAAGTATATGAGCTAATGCTCTTCTTGCCACAAACACAATAGGCCTGTCCTCATCAGCTCAAGTTTGCCAAATAGCCCGCTATTTTGTGATTTGGGAAATTAGCCCGAACTTACAAATCACGTCTTCATCAGCTCGAAACTTGAGCTCGAAATCTGATCTCAAGAAATTAGCTTGAAAATTTGCTCAGTATTTGCGCATAAGTGCGAGTCTTAGGCTGGTGAAGACAGACCACAAGAAGGGGGCTATTTTGCAAACAAGAACAAGATTTCTCAGGATATTTTCTCAACCAAACAGCCTGCTAATTGCAACTATGGGCTGGTGAAGATTCAAATTAGCTAGCTATTTTGAGGTCGAGCTAGTTAAAATAGCGGGTTATTTGGCAAACTCAAGCTGATTAAAGACAGGCCTAATGTGTTGGTTCATTAAACTAGTGATGAATTCTATGTGCATTATTAGTAAACCTTTAAACTCTCAGCATATTATATTACTAGGCCTAGCTATCTGATAGACTACCATTCTCTCCAAGATATTCCCTTGGTTCAGCAGATTATGGGTATCAGAGAAAAGAAGGATAGAAAGTGATTTGTTCCTTTACTTTCCCTCTTTCCTGCACCGATGCATGGACATTGTTTTCCCCGTAGAGAACAGGAAAAAGCCAAGAAAGCGTGATGGATGAGCCTTCATCAATAAGTTATACCCTACAAGTTGAAGGAAACATGAGCGTGGGTAGATACAATGTAATTGATCGTGTGTTGCGATAAATCTCTTTATTCACAATCTTTGCTGCTGTGCGCAATTTAGGAATGGTTTCACGAGAGGATGAGCTTTCTTTTGTTTATAAAAAAGGGAAATTGGTGAAGCAGTGAAGCATTTAATTTAAAAAAGAACACAGTCCCGAAACTCTGAGGAAATGCAAAAAGCTTGATGAAAAAATACATGCAAGGACTTAATTTAAATAGTGAAATTTATTCTTCTAATGTATTTTTCAATTCAAAATGTATAACAAGTATTTAAAGAATACAAAAGATCAGTGATCAAATTAAAAACAAACTATTGAATTAAAATTGGAGTGTGTTACTCACATACAGTACAGATCTTCTTTGTCAGGAAGCCTGGAAATTAATCAAAACATTACAGATAGCACTTTACAAGCCTAAAATGGCCTTTTTGGTATATTGTTAGAAGTATGGAAGTATAGTGTTGCAAATGTTATTTCAGTTTTACTGCAGGTCTTGGAAAAATTTGGGGAAGTAAAAGGAAGTTGGGGGTATTGTTTTAGCATGTATATATATGTAAATAACATCAGGAAATACAATTTGATACAAAGAGGAAATAGAAAGTGCAGAGAAAGTGAAATAAGTAGCGCTAATAAGCAATATATTGTTTTTGCAAGTCCTGCCCATTTCGTCAATCTATTGTCTATGTTATAAATACTCTTTGTTATGAATACTTTTTTGGTTCCCATGTATCCTTGTCTGTCTTTCAGCCTTCTCTATCACGATGTATCTGTCCTCGCGTTTATTTCTACCTCATGTGATGTTTGTAATTTTGGCATAGAAATACATCTCTATACCCTGCCCCTCTATTTCTCTAGATCCATCTATCACCCTCTTTCTATATCAGGTTCACTTAATTTGTCCTTGTGCTGCTGTGCCATTGCTGTGCCATTGCTGTGCCAGGAGGCCTAATAAAGCACTGCTTGGCTCTGAGCCTTCCTGCCTTTCATATTGGCCAAGTACTTGAGTTCTTTTTTCTTTTCCTTATCATGTCCCATAAATATTCCACTACATGAAGTCGATATGCATTGGGGTTCAAACGATCCATTCTCTGTCTGGCAACGATTGCTCCTATACTATATACAAAATATTGTACGCTTAACTAATTCTTTACTTGAAACCTAGACCAAACCCTATACCTAATCTTAATCCTAACCCCAACCCCAATCCTACACACACGTAACCCCAAACCAAATTGCAATCTTAACCAGAATACTATATCTCTGACAAAATAAAGTCCAGAGCAGACTTCAGAATTACCATATCAGGAAAAGAATCTCTAGGTATCTTCATTGCCATAATGAATGATGTCTGTGTACGTCATTCAACAAATATGATAAAAGTAGACTAATCTCATGATACTAAGTAAGTCCATAAAGGTGACACAAACTTTGAATATTTCAAACAAATGTTGTTTCTTACTTGTATCTTCAAACTCATGCTCCTGAAATATTGATCGAGGGTTGATTATGAAGACAAAAACGTGGCTGAATAAATTTACTTCCATGAATCCAGAGGTTTCCCATGTGTGTTAAGAAAATGAGCTATGTGCTGTATGTAGCCAAGTCCCCCAAGGCAATGTCTTGCTTTATGCATACGAAATGAGTACATCAATGTCACCTCAAAGTGCATCCAATTATTACTTTTCAAAATGGGTTTCTAGTGGGATTTCTAGTCAAAGGAACTGTATTTCCTTCTTCTTTGTCTAGTCATGTTATCACAAGATTGGAGAGTATTTGATTTACCGGTAGCTCACGGTTTGGGCATGGTAGTATTAAAAGAGCTTAGACAATGGATTAATTTTGTTGAGAAAGTAGTAATAGTATTGTTTCTCCATTTTGCTGCAAAATGGAAAATGACGGATTGGTAGAATTTTTGTGATCACTGGTACAAAATTAGAAAGATTTGCACCCATCCCTAATTCCCAAAGTCAATTCATCTGATTACATACCATTTATATCCATGTGTTTGTACATGGCAAGCTAGTATCTTCTAAAAAATAAATAATACTACAAGTAATACTTTATTTATATCTGTTACATGTACTCTGGTATTACTTGCTGAATAATATCTCCTTATTTAAAACAAGGTACAGCCTGAATGAAAATTATAGAAACAAACTACCTAGAGCCTCAAATTTATTAGCATGTACAGTGTATTACAAAGTATATTATTCTACATGGGAGGTCCGCTTTTATGACTGTTTTCTTCCCCTCTTTCTGCCCTGCTTAGAAAGTGATAGGACTATAAAGACAAGTAGCCTAAGAAGTGTGCGTCATACTGTAGGTGCGCATGTAAGAACTGGTGTCGGCGGTGGGATATATTGATTCAGAACACATCGCATGTGTTTGTACAGTGTGAGGCTCTCGGTAAGGCATTCTTAAAGGGACGGGGATGAAGAGAAAGAGATCGGTTTACAGATCTTGTCTACTTGCTTTGTCTTCTCATTTGCAATTCACTGAATCTTGTCTCTCTCCCTCTTGCTTTTTATCTGGATGGGGAGTGTGTGATTGAAATCTAGTGATAAAAAGAGCAATGCATCTGTGGCCGTGTGTGTGTGTGTGTGGGTGTAAGTGCCTGAGAATGGAAAAGTCTGAATTCTACCGTAATTGGTAATGTCGAACTGAAAATGAATGAAAGCGAGCCTTATTGCCACTAAAGTTTCAACCCAACTCGGGCATCCAGGTGAAATACATCTCTACACGTGATTCTTCATTTTTAAATGAAAAAACAGAAAACCAAGTTGATGAATTTTAACAGGAAGTCGAATGTAATAAAAAGCTGCCATCGGCTTCTTTAGTTTAAATATAATTCACAGTGTTGGTTATAATCATGAATTTGCTGAAAGTGTATTTTTCTTTGTCTATCCGAGTGGTCTAAGACCAAATAAATATGTTTTGTTACCAACTTTGAAATTCATAAGATTACAATATACAGGTTTTCTCTTTGGCCAACTTTTTTCTCCTTTAAATATACTGTTGTACATCTTAGCATTTCCTAGATTGTTTCTGAGAATTTACATTGTCCATGGTTTCGGGGCACATTGTCAACATACTATGTAATTGTGTTCATAACATCCTGCTTAGGCTCATGTAATGTTTAGATTATGAATAATTCTTCATAGAATATAGACATTTATATTATGGAGACCATTTGCAACAGTTGAAAAGGCCTACATGTAATGTACTTCTAGATTATGGACATGCATTCAAATAACGGTGTGATATTCAGTTGGCATTTGATTTACAATAAATGTGCACACTATTGTCTATCAATATGGAACAACCTGTCTCAGATGACAGAAATATCATACCAAGCATTCCCATACCAATCTCTGATCCTCCTGCCTATACCATCATCATCATCTAAATTTGCAACTGCGTAGGTCGGGCAGTGGGGGATTCAGCAGCAGTCTGAGAAAGACATTATGTCAAACACACATTCATTTCACTGTGTAAATCATCTCCAGTTTGCTTTACCACTTCATCAATAATGTGCATCATAGCATATCATGTCCAATTGTATATTCATTCATTCATTCATGTAGCGCTGCATTCTACATGCGTCATTGGTTATTGGGAGTGCAGATGTGAAATTGTGTGTTTTAATTCATTGTCTACCCAGAATTTGAGCAGTGCCAAATGATAATTTCTTTTGTAGATATTTTGCTGGTATTCACTTTCCATATTTTCCATTTTCAGAAATATAAAATAGACGAGGCAGGAAATGGTCTGAGCAGTGCCAAACGATACTTTATTTTGTATATATTTTACAGGGTTTTTGCTGGTATTCAATTTCTATATCTTTCGTCTTTAGAAATATTTTTAGTTAAAGACACAGGAAATGGCCTTTTAAATTCATGGTCTTTTAAATTCATGGTCTACCCTCAGTTTCCACATATTTTATCTTCAGAGTCGTGAAATTAAAGAGTACAAATTGTTTGCAGTAGATCTTTCCATATCTCCTGCTGGTAGCATCTTATATACCGGTAGACATTGCACACAAGAAAAAAATACTAAACATTGATTGTTTTTGGAGCATATTATACATAGCAGTCTGTAGCATTCTAATCCTGTGCCAATGTGTCTATTCGATACCATACTTCTTGGTATCGAAGCAGTGGTAAAGTTCTCAGTCAATCCCGTTCTACAGACAGACATTTAGATTAATTCTGAACAAAGTATCGACATCTATAAGGCCAAGGCTATCCTTATTGAATACTATGCAATATACATTCAACAGACACCGTCGCATACGTGTACAGGGAAATGGGAAGCGTATGTATAGGCCCTACATGTACTGGTTCAGGTCTATCTGATACACATAATGTACTTGTTCATGCTTATATACAAGATGCATATGATCACATGATTAAATCCAGCGCACCTGTTAAACAGTGTAAGAGCCTCTTTTGACAGCAACATAACACCAAATACACCAAGTTTGTCTGAGAAGAAACATTGTATGTCAGAAGCAAATCAGTGTGTTTTGAATCTTGTAACCATGAAAGGTAAGACATTAATTAGGTTGCCAATCATCAAAATTGTAATGCAGTTATAATTTCAAAACCGTAGTTTCCTCAAGCCAGGAGAAATGAAATTTGAGATGGGAATTAGCAAATATCAAAGATAATGTGTCCACCTAAAGCAATTGTAGAGGGTGCATACAGGTGCTTTGTCGATGGCCAGCAGCAGATGTACTTTCTATTTCTAGTTTGACCCCTCTTTAATTACATGTATTTACAATTCATTTCAGTCTGTATATTGTGGAACGTGTTAGCGGTGAAGCATTATAGCTTTTTCTTTAGTATTTTTGTCTATCCTTTCGTCGCGAAACTGATGAACTGAAAAAAAAATATTGACAGAATTTGTGCTCACGCTCTTAGGCAGGTCTCTTACCATGTTGGGGGGGGGGGGGGGGGGTATACATGTAGGTTGAAAGAAAAAGGAGAAAATCTGGCTTGTTTTAATACCTGCTTAGAGGCGGGACATGCATGGCTTAGATGCCTTCCCTTGACCCCATTTTGCACCTCAGCGATTAGTAGCGCTCTCTCTCTTTCCTGCCTGGCATTGATTCAATAATTGGTCTAACTGCTAGGAGGTCCGATACATTTAGGAGTAAATGAGTCGTCACATTGACCATGACATTTCATGTTCTATTGAATTGTCCACACTCCACAGACTGTGTCTATGCAGGTAAATGCAGGTTATTTTGTGTGCCTTTGTGCTGACTGAAGAAACAAAATGATAGAGGAGAATGGTTAGCACTGGAAAGCTCCAAATGAGCTGTAGAAAACAGAATATTGCTCTTGTAAAAAAAGGAGAATGAAAATAATAGATTAAAAATCACTGCAAGGAAATCTCATACATATTGTGCCAATTTGAAAATCTGTTTGGAAAAGAATGCTATTGTACGCGATAAGTGCCATTATTAGTACATTCAAAAGGAATGCTAGATATACTTGACAAGATGGGAGCAATTTAGCAATGATACCTGTGTCATTTTAGTTAGACTAATTCTACATCTACTATAGATGAAAATAATGACAAATGGAGAAGAAAAAAAGAGATGCTGTCCTTATATTTCACTTTTGATGTATAATATATTTTACATGTTTTATGCAATGCATATATAAAGCAATCATGCCTCTCTCTGTCAAATAGCTAGAAATTTACCTCAGCTGACTTGTTCTACATCTACTACTGATAGATTGAAGAAGAAAACATATAGATTAGAATTGCAATTTTTAATCTCACTTTAGTAACAATCTTTTCCTTCTCCCCCTCTATGTATTATGCCTCTTCATTCTGTTGGGGTTGAATATCATGTTTTACTAGTTCTACATCTACTATTGATAGATTGAGGAAATAAAGACTCCAGATTAGAGTTGCCATTTTTTTAATCTCCATTTAGTAACAATCCTTTTCTTCTCTCTCTCTCTCCCCCTCCCCATCTATTAAACATCTTCTTTCTGTTGAGGTTGAATATCATGTTTGACTGGTTCTACATCTACTATTGATAGATTGAGGAAATAAAAAACCTAGATTAGAGTTGCAATTTTTAATCTCCCTTTAGTAATCTTTTGCTTCTTCCCCCCCCCCCCTTCCCATCTAATATACATCTACAGTGTATTGTTAAGGTTGAATATCATGTTTGACTAGTTCTACATCTACTATTGATAGATCGAGGAAATAGAAGACTCCAGATTGAATGTGGAATTTTTAATCTCACTTTAGTAATGATCCTTTGCTTCTTTTTTCCCCCTCCCCATCTATTAAACATCTACATTATGTTGAGGTGAATACCATGTTTGACTAGTTCTACGTCTACTACTGATGGATTGAGGAAAACAATCTAGATTTGAGTAAAATTTTTAATCTCACTTCAGTAACGATCCTTTTCTTCTCCCCCATCTATTATACATCTTAATTCTGTTGAGGTTGAATACCATGTGTGACTAGTTCTACGTCTACTACTGATGGATTGAGGAAATAAAAGACCCCAGATTAGAGTTGCAATTTTTAATCTCACTTTAGTAACATTCCTTTGCTCCCCCACCCCCTCTCCATCTATTAAACATCTACATTCGGTTGAGGATGAAATCATGTTTGACTAGTTCTACATCTACTATTGATAGAGGAAATAAAAGACTTTAGATTAGAGTTGCAATTTTTATCCTATTTTAGATGCGTTTTTACAGCATTGTGAAGGCAAGTTATCAATCATCCAACTTCCTGTGTGGGTGGTTGCATTTTCTCATGCCTTATCTACTTCTACTTCTGATTACCATTTTGAGAGAGAATGAAAGAATATCGATCAGCCAAGCTATTTGTATGTAATCTAGCAACCTGCATTGTTAACAGGGTTGTGTATTCTCATTTTAGCAGGATTATGAAGGCAAATCCAACTTTACAGGTTTTCACAACCTCCATGGAAAGCCCCGCATATAACCTTTGTAAATATAGTTCAAATTTACTGTTACCTTGTATACTTTTATTTATATATTGTGAAATAAATTGAATTGAATTGAATGTCACTCTGATCTCTCAAGATAGATGATCATGTTGAATAGTTTGATATCTAATGATGATGAGCTTGAGAAAGTGGAAGACTTTTGATGAGGGATTCTACTATCTTCCTGAGCTGCAATTTTTGTTGTTACAGGTCTATGCATCAAGCATCTATCTTCCATAGAGATGCTTGACTATTTCTACGTCTACTTCTAATGGAAATGTTGAAAAATATGAATGAATGGAAGATGTTATTTCTCCGTTATCGCACTAGATACCTGTTACACATTAGCTAAATGTGTACCTGTATGAAGTCAAATATACATGCTTTCCTATATGAAGTTTAGGATTATTGAAACTGTCTTGTTCTAAAACTACAGGCCTAATCTTGTTTCTTTTACACTACAAGACACAATTTCTCACACAAAATCTGAAGGTGGTTGATTTATTCTCAAGAAGCTACGAAACAGAATTTAAGCATCTGTTTGGTAGTCTAGATTTATTCAATCAGACTCTGCAAAGCAACATATGTGATTGCCAAGGGGACAGTACAGGTCTATGTTTAAATCCTCTTTATGTACCCCAAAAAGAAAGACATAGACTCGCTCTGAAACATGCTTTCTTCTTGTTCATGAGTAACATGACCACTTAGAAGAACATTCTTCTCTCCGCCCCATCTTCCCCGCATCCATAATATCATTAAACCAACCAGCCAGCCGGCTAGGCCTAGGCCGTTGCAGTGCACTTGATCCTTTGACCTTTCCCAGCATCCCGTCTGCCGAACATTGGGCAATTTATATCCATACAAGTAAAGAGTGCAAAAGTGTGGAGAAATACATGTCTGGCTCCGGTACACATCTACCCAAAGATTTCTTGCTTTGGGACAAGTCCAATATAAGTAAATAGAAGGTCGAGTTCTGGGAGAGGCAACAAATTATTTGTTAGCTTTTTTGTTCTTTGTGTATTTGTTAGGAAGAATGTCATAGAAGAAGAAAAAAATGTCCCCGGAAAAGATGTTTCTTGAAATGCCATCATATTCAAATATATGACAAGCAATGATTAGAGTGTTTGGACTAAACATTCATGGCGCATGTTTGTGTAGTCCCATACACATTTCTGTGAACAGTGCGTGTGGTTTCTTATATCGATGCTTCCAAAATTGACAGTATACACCAATACTTTCATAATGCAACCTCATGACCAAAAGTCAACGTTATCTTTAAGGGACCCATATGTATCAAGGAATTATGTATACAGGTGTATGTTGAGTTTTAGATTTGACCATGATTCTTGGTATTATATATCTGATCCAAACTATATTCAACCTGTCAACTGAATACAGTCATTAGGTACACAAAGGACAACTTTCTTTGAAGTCAGTATTAGCATATTGGACGAAACACCTTGGCCTTGCCCTTTAAATGGTAGTATAGTCAGTATTTTGAATGGATCGCAGTTCCCTTTCTTGTTCATCCGACTGAAATTGAGACAAATGTTTCTACACCATGTACAGAGTGATGTAAAAGCTTCTGCAGTGCCACAGGCATTGTCTTGGTATATATATAGAACCAATTAATTTAGTGTTTCCCAGCCTTGTAAAGCTTGTAAAGCAGCCCTACCAGGGAAAGAAATAAGCCAATTGAAATGTAGAGAGTTGGTGTGAGTTGGAATAGGGGTACGGAAGCAAGAGAAACGTAGGGTGTTCATTGCAGAATAAAAATATGATTAGATTTTACCCAGAGTTGAAGAAAAATTAACTATGGAGAACAGGTGATGTGACGGCATTATAAACAGTTTGGAGAACAAGTGATACAAAAATAATGATAAAACAGGAGTGGTAGCAATCTAATGAGTGGGATATTTAGAGAGAGAGAGAAGTACAAGAGTGAATACAAAGATTATGAGAATATAGAATGAGAGCTAAAGGCCTGGAGGAAGTGAATTTGTTATATTAAAACATTCAGGATAGAATGAAGAACAGAATAAGTTTTAAAAGAAGTCTCTTGGAAAGGCCGAGACACATAAACAGACACTAACTTTTGATGTGGAGGAATTTGAATGGGATATATTTCCTTTCCTCTTGATATGCTTAACTCTTCTAATGCCATCTTTATAAAAAAAATAAAAATTATGTTAACTTGAATGTTAAGAATTGTGTAACACTATTATTTTTTGTGGTGGAATTTGAATGGGATTTTTTGCTTTTCTCTTCATAAGCTGAAGCTTATACCTTCATTTTTATGATTTGAATGAATGGTGTTAAGTTGAGTTTTAAAAGTTGTGATACACTATCGTCTTTGGTAGAAAAGCAAAGGATAACCACTATAAAATTAATTTTCTTTGTATCAGAGTAATAATTTGACACGGGGGGTTTTGATATGCAGTTGAATAAGTTATATCCCTTGCAATGGTATTTTGTTTATTGGAGCTCTTCTATAGCTTTTTAGAGCTGAATCTCTCATGAATGTTTATCAATGACATTTATATGTTTTGGAACACATGAATGTTTGAGAGTTTATGTACTGCACATATCCATGTACATAAAATGTCTACATTGTGTCTTTCTCCTTTTCATTTTCTACTCAATAACTAATATGCGATTAAAAATCAAAAATGATTTAACCAGGAACATTTTTTAATCTCCTCTTTTACTTGTAGGTCATCATGCCATCTACGTTGGTGTCCACGTTCCACACAATGAGGAGCAGCAGCAGAAACCCCACCATCACCACCATCACAAGCACCGCCACAAAGGCAAGAGTAAAAAGAATGGCAGCTCCCACAGCAGTGCCAACAACAGTAGTTCCACTGCAGATGCGTTCTTTCCAAACAGCGACCCAGATGCAAGACCAGACGCCCTACTTCTGGATAAAAACGGTACCGGTAATGAATCAAAACCCTGTTGAAATTTCTTTTAAAGCTTATATGTACTAGTTTATAGGAGGGATTAGACCACACTGCAAGGACAGGTGGTTATCTCATCAGCTCAGCTCTCAATTAAAATACGAAAAAGAGGATCATGGGGGACCAATGGTCACCGATTAGGCATGGTTTTCTATATAGAGGGAGCAAGTAGCTACAAGTAGGACTTTAATTGACTGATAAGAAAGCAAGTTCTTAGTTCTTGCTTGTAGAAAAGCAACCAGTGGACCTGCGGGGACTTGGTAATTGAGCCCCAATTATGACATCAACTTTGTTTAGAATCCAAGACCTCCTGGTTATGAGACTATTTATCTATCTCTGAAGTCATTGTCATATCTATTCCAGGGTATGCTCAAGGCACATACAAATTATGATTATTGCTGGCAGTGTCTTTTTACCAAGCTGCCAAGGCACTGAAACAGTTAAGCAATATCTCCAAGGCCTTAGGGTTTTCCAATTGATGTAATTGCAACAATATGTGCTTCTTTTCAGCAGCAATAGAATCCCAAAATATTAGATTCAGTTTATAAATGACTTGATTTTTCCCACTAGGTTTCAGGATTTTGATAGAATGCCAACTTCATGATTCTCCTTGCCCAAAGAGGTGCTGTTGAATCAAAATTGCAAGAAAGTAATAACAACAGTGATCATGGAAGTTGAAAAAGTGGGTATTAGCAGCAATAACAAGACTGCAGAGAATTTCCTTTCACGAATCTACCCACATCCCTCTAAAATGAATTGTCTGTGTGTTCTTTACAATTGACAAATCTTTTCATCCTTTCTTGAAACTCACGATTTTGATTATTTTGCTAGATATATCACTTCATCCATCCAGTGTGATAATATTAATATATCTGAACATGAATTTAATTAGTGTCTTGCAGAAGATCTTCTGGGTGGTATTCTCGAAAGCGGACTAACTTTAGTCCATGGTTTAATCCGCTGACTAAGTATGGAATGCCAAGTGTCCATATGAATATGTTTTTGAATAATTGAATCTGTCACTAAATTAAAAAAAAATGTAATAACATAATTAATAAACAACTTTATAACTACAATATAATTATGTTCTTATGGTAATTAAGGGACATATCTAATTATTCAAAAATATATTCATATGGACGCTTGGCATTCCATACTTAGTCGGTGGATTAAACCATGGACTAAAGTTAGTCCGCTTTCGAGAATACCACCCTTTATGTTTAGTATTTTTTGCTCTGAACCATCATCTGATCGTCCTCATCCTCTCTACTTCCTTGCAGGAGATGCTTCCCAGAGAGTGAAATTCATTCTGGGTGATGAAGGTGATGACGGTCATGAATCTCATGAGATCTTCACAGAGATGGAGGAGCTGTGCTATGGGTCAGATGGAGAGGAGCTGGAATGGAAAGAGATGGCAAGGTAGGCGACAGTTTAGCTTACTGCAGGATAAGATCTTATAGATAGGGTTTGGGTGCAGATCAGTGGGGGAGGGTTGGGGTTAGGGTTAGATGCTGAGGATGAGGTATTCTAGATAGGTTAGGGTTGGGTCAGTGGGTGAGGTGGAAAGCAAAGAGATGGCAAGGTAGGCAACGGTTTAGCTTACTGCGGATAAGGTCTTCTAGATAGGGGTCAGGATTAGGGCCAGTAGGGGAGGTGGAAAGGAAAGAGACGGGAAGGTAAGCAAGAGTTTAGTTAACTATGTTAACAGAAAAGATATGGGTAAATCTTTAAACAATTAAAACAATTTTGTTTTTCTTTTTGGCCAAGAGACATTGTTTCATGACACTAGCTCAAGTACAAGTTACTGCCCTTATTGCTCCTAACAGACATCATAATGGATTTGTGAATCAATGCCCTGAAGGGTAACTGTTTAACCAGAGTTACCACCCCTCTGGCTCTGAGTATACCTTGATGATATTCTTAAATCCTCCTTTGTGAACAGGTGGATCAAGTATGAGGAAGATGTGGACGTGGATGCAGACAGATGGAGTAAACCTCACGTAGCGACACTGCCTCTGCACAGTCTGTTTGAGCTCAGGAATTGCCTGATCAACGGTACAGTGTGTCTTGACATGGAAGCAGACAACATTGTCCAGATTGCAGGTGAGGGAATCTTTTGTGTCTTAAATAATAATAATAATAATAATAATAGCTAGTTCTTATAAAGCGTTTTTCAGGACTGAACAGCCCTCTAAAAGCGCTTTACAGATACATATATTATTACTCCGGTCATCGGATTCAGGCTTACCCGTACACAGAGTATGCACATTCTCCACTCCCTGGGGAGCATTCCAGCCAGGTGTCATTTTTACAAGCGCACACTTGCTAATCTAAGCACATTAGCTTTCGCATTCTACTGGGTACCCATTTAACACCTGGGTGGAGAGATGTACATGCAGATCAATATCTTGCCAAAGGATATAAGTGCCGCGGTGGGACTTGAACCACAGACCTTGTGATCCACAGTCCTGTGACTTATCCACTCGTCCACGACACCCCTGGTCCTTTTTCTTTTTGCATGTTTGGGGTTCGCAACTGCAGCTAGGATGTTGGTCAGCTCCTGCTCCTGTGCTTAAATCCTTGATACAGGTCCTTGTAGGGATCTTGCCGCCTCCAGAATGATCATATGAAATTGCGATGTATTTCAAGCCTTCCAGTTTTAGAACTAGCCAAATTGTGCACAGTTCATGTGGGTGAATTGACATGTGCTTCGGCAACAATTGCCCATATTTTTTATTTCATCAAAAGTTTAGTGTTGGGATCAGGGTTGCAGTTGGGTTTTTGTAACTTACATGTATGGTTAGGTTTGAGGAGGAGTATAGAGTTTGGTCCAGGGTTGAATTTAGGAAGTTGGTTTGCTCAGAAAAAGCTAGACCAGCTGTCACAGGACCATGTGTCATACTACCTTTGTGTGGCTGATCTGATGTCCTGTAAGCTTAATACAGAAACCACCTGGTTCATGTGGGCATTAGGTTACGTAATCACTAATTAATCATGATTATTGTACATTAATTTTTTCTGGGGGGGGGGGGGGTTGTGAATTGTCAAGATTTGGAATTTTGTTTGTTTGATTGATTTTATTTCTGCGTTCAAAAATATACAAATTCAAATTCAAAGTACAAAAATTTTAACAATAACAAATACAATGAATAAAATGTTTACAAAAGTAATTAAATGAAAAATCATGAACACCGTATATCATACGATAAACATGTACGAAGCATACAATAAGATAAGAAATATGAAATATTTTCAATAAATTAGAGAGGTAATTTAGAACCCAGGAGACCACCATCGTGAGCGGTTAGGCTGGAGATGGATGGCGGCCTCATTTTTAATGAAAATGATAAGTGATAATGAAAATAATCGCTCTCTTTCAGACCTTGTCCTGGACAAGTTGATCATGTCGGAGCAGTTGGATGAGAGCAAGAGAGAGCAGGTCCGGGAGGCGCTCCTACGCAAGCATCATCATCAGAGTCATAAGAAGCATCGGGACAAGAGAGGGAGCAGTCTCCTTCCCATGATCAGATCTCTGACGGACATCGGGCGTAGCCTCTCGCAAGGCGGCGCACATAACACAAGCATGGAACAGCAAGGTTTGATTTACTGTAACAAGTTGAATTGTAGAAAGTTAGAGATGTGTGTGAAATGGGAAAAAAAGGAGAAAGGGAGAGAGAGAGAGAGAAAGAGAGAGAGAGAAAGACAGAGAGACAGACAGAGAGAGAGAGAAAGAGAGAGACTCTTTCTGAATACTGAATACCTAGTTTGAAACAACCTTCTATGAGAATCTGTGTTGAACAACTCTATCTTGGACTAAATTCTTAGAACCTATTCGGAACAACTCTGAGTAACAGTTTTGGCTTGTTCCATTTATGGTAATTGTTGCCCATGGACGTCTCGATGAACGATGATATTATTCATGTACATATTAAGACTGTTGGAATACATAGAAAGATTCTATCTGGGAGGACTCTCTTTATAAATCAATTCTTTTAGAGAATCTGCCTTAATAACCCTTTGTAACAGTTTTTCATCTTGTTCACAACTCTGAGTGACAGTTATGGCTCATTCCCTTGATGTTGAGAGTCGCCCATGGTCGTCTTGATGACCGATGATATTATACATGTACATATTAAGACTACTGGAATACATCTGGAGGAACTCTCCTTATAAATCAATTCTTTTTGAGAATCTTCCTTGATAGCCCCTTGTAACGGTTTTTAAAAATCTTGTTCTCTTCTTGTAGCGGCTGCGCAAAGTGGAATCCAGACCTCACACGGGTCGTCCCCCAACATCCAGAACAGCCAAACCTCACCTAGCTCACTCATGGTGAAGGGCAACTCCGGTGACCTGGGCAAGTCAGATACCTCGGGCAGTCTTCCCAAGGTCTCTAGTCATCACAGTCTCAAGGTAGGTTGTCATGGCAATTGATGAATACTAACCACTTCTAGCAATGCTTCTTTCATTCCTGACTTTTGTTTTCAGGTTACGATGTATGCTGGAGGTGTTTTTTTTCTTCCTTTTTTTCTTCTACCAAGATGATGTCAACATGCCTAGAGGTTCTCGCCACTACAAGTGCTCTGTTAGGTTGCTATGGCAATAGATGTTGTTGCCTTGTGCAATAATTGTTATTGCTCGTATACTTGCATAATGTGGGATAATTGGTAATTGATGCTACATATGAAACTGGACTAAGTGTTCCCAGAGGACATCAAAGTGTGTGTGTATTTCTTTACTCATTTTGCTTACTGACTTGGGGGTTGGATCAAGCAGAAGATTGGAAACCATATCTTACCTATGTGATGTAAATATGAAAATTAACAGTTTGTTTTAGAATAATGCAGTGGTTACCACTCCCAAGATAATCAAGCCATATGATGTGGCAAATCTATTCTATTCAATTGATAATGAAAATGGTTGCTTAATGTTTTTCTCCTTAAAGGCATAGGATGAATGTATTTTTGTGTTATACTTCTTTACAATTGAATTTACAAAATACATGAGAGGAAAAAGGGCATAACTCCATCATGTTTTTAAAATTATGTTAGTTATTAAGATAAAAAGTTGATTTTCTGACAAGTTGAAGAGACAGAATGATTTCATCTTGATGACTGAAGGTATTGAAATTTCCTTGAAAATGAAATCATTCTGTCATGTACAGTATTTAGGTCGCTTAAATATGTAGATCTTAGGTGAACTGGAAATTCAAATTCACCTGTTATTTCAGTTTATAAAAACAGAAGAAGATGAAGAAAAGGGTATTTAAAAAGAAAAAGGATTTGCACAGTTATGTACGCTCATTTCATTTGACCCCCTTTTTCATTGGTAACTATCAACATGAAACAGTGCATTGTTTGATCAAACAATGGAACCTAGCACTGCCAGGATATTAAGATATTGACTGTGACATAATAAGCAGGTCATTGAAAACCATGTCAAGAATTGGGAACAAAAGGAGTGGGAAGGGACTGGGGGAGTTGGAGAATGATTGGCTTGATGAAAACAAGTAGTATGTAAAAAAAAAAAAAAAAAAAAGAGAAATGAATGAGCAGGTCCAATTTTGTTGTCCCATATTTATATAGAAACCACATTTAAGATCTCAGTATATCTGCTGATGATTGTATTCATTTGCCAGCCCTACTGGAGCATTGATCAGGCCAACTATCGAGTAAAGTAAACAAATTTCAGTCAACTTGAATTTATAATAGTGAAGTACTAGGTAATGTATGGGACATCAATGACCAAATAAATATCTTGGATGTGTTAAAATGAATACTTGGTCTATTTTCATTTTGAGAATTCCTTTTGAGAAATACAAACGGCAAAAAATGATGCCATGTTTCTGCAGATGCATGTACTTTAATGTCTTGGCCATGGTCCAAAACTAGTCACTCGTTTGTTCTGACATTTCATTAGTGGTTATGAGTCACATCTCAAAAGAAGCGACAGGTTGCAAGCTAAGGAGACATGATGTAATGCAAATCATGTCATTTAACGAAAAAGGATTTTAACTCTCTAATTTATATTTGAGATTATTGCCCTCTTTCCTGAATCCTGATGCTCTCCTCAATGTTCAGAGTAACCAGGAAACCGGCTCATTCAAACTCATTAAGTTGAACGTCTGCCAACTTCCCTCAGGGCTTCCTTTATGTCTTTTTAAAAGGCAAAGGTAACATGAGTTGAGTGCAAGAGGAAATTAAAAGTTTTTTATATAATTTCTTAAGGACATATTTATGACTCAAATCTTTATACTTATGCAACATTATCATTTTTATAGGTGTATGTCATAATTTTCAAGGATAAAGAGTTGAAATCAAATGGAATGATGAGTCCTTATTAATGAGAATAAAATAAACGAGTGGGCTTAATCCAATCAGGGTGCTCTGAATGATGTAAGCTATTATCACTACCATTAGTCAGTAGTCTGAAAACCGTCATGTCAAAGATTTTCCAAATATTCTACAAATTAATGGATAAAGGATATGACATATTTCCTAACTGGGACGACATTCCTAGAATCACCTTAGTCTTTCTTTATGTGCAACATGTACAGGAACAGACTTGTTTGTTAGGTGACTTTTGATTTGCTTGCTTTAGAATCCACTTTGTGTCTGCTGCCACTGATAATCTCTCTCTTTATAACCTGTTTATCTGGAAGCCATACAATTTTGTATATTATCCTAAGATTTGTGCTACTGAAAATGCTTAATACACATAAATGAATGTCATCTGTTTGGGGAAGAGAAATCGATACATCGTATTTACATGTAAATAGTATAGAATAGTATTTTCTTGCTTACAGTATAGAATAGTATTTTCTTGCTAAAGTAAATAGTCATTTAAGTAGTCTTGTGCAGTCAAAAGCTTATTAACATCCGAGTTATAAACATGCAGTGAGTGGCAATTTTTCATTGGAAAGTAGAATATAGCAAAACTTCATTTGAACACTTAAAGCATATTCAGCAGTGATAATGAGTGAGTAGAAATGTCTAGATAGTTGAAAGGATTAGAGTGAGTTTGGTCTGGTGTCTTAATGCTTATTTTTAGAACATACATTTTAGTATGTAACCCTAAAATGTGCTGTCGCAATGAAGTGGATTCTGCCGTAGACATAGCCGCTAGTGTCAACATTTAATGCATGATAAATGTACATGTATATATATGCATTACGCATTTCACTAAAAATTTTAGAAATTGTGTTTGAAGTGGTCCTTTAATTTTGGTTGCCTTAGATTTTTATAGTAATGACATTTAGGGTTGTTATTATGTGCAATCGACAATTATCATATGAAAAATATATTAATATACCTAGTAAGTGTATGTGTACATGTGCAGAATTTTTGTAAAAATTCCCACCATTATACTGCTCACTGGTGATGTATTTTAGTTCATCAATATTGTTTGTAATATTACAAAGATTTGTATTTTCATTCTGAACCAAGTAGATTTGTGCATAGTCAAATTTTGTTCTATGTGTAAAGCACTGTTCTTATAATGTTCTATATCATGGCTTTGCACACAACTGTTTAAAGTGCAGAGGATATACTGCCCCCTAGTGGTGACTTTCATTATTGTTGTAATGTAATTTCATTCTTAACTGTACCATTGGTAGAGTATGATTTCTAGTTTACTCTGATGTTTTACACCCATTACGTTTGTCAATGTCCCCATCAAATATCACCTGTTTGTAGTTTAGTAGTATCAAGTCCCCCTGTAAAACTTGATAAATGTTTGGGTTGTGAAAAATATGAGTTTTGGTGATTCAGTATCTGAAAATTGACATTCTTACAACTTTTACAAGTCATGTGACAACAATTTGTCATCAATTATTTTAAAAGTCAGCAGGCTAAATTATATTGTCAAAGTGTCCCTTTTTCTTTTACGGAATCACCCATGGACACTTGCCCAACTACGCCACTGTGTAAACATAGCACTTGCCTTTAAATCAGATTTACTTGCCCACTAAAGACCAGTTGACTCAAATAATCAACTTTTATGGCTACCTGGGAAGCCAAACATGTTCTTTATTGCCTGACATAGCAACAGATCAAACTTGTAAGATGTTGTCATCATGGAAACTGAAAGAAACAATAGCCCAGTGATTGTGGGACAAAAATCAAAGATTTGAAAACAGAAGTAAATAGGCCTTTTAAAATTCAACATATACAAGAAAATCTTGTTACAACATCTTTTGTCACCTGGGCGAGGCAAGTCTGATATCCATGTGCTTTCTTAGCTGTCAGCACCATCAGTTGCCTAGGGCAGGCAAGTGTTTTGTTGTAGTACCCTTGATGTAAATGATGTGCAGATAGATGTGTAGTAGTGTGATACACCCTCCCTCTATGTATCTTTGCCTTCTTCTTTGTATTCCCACAGAAAAGATTGAGTGAAGCTCGTCTCTCCATCCCGCACAACCTCACCGGACATAGTCTCTCGGTTGGCCTCCAATTTCATATTACTCCTTTATTTGTTATTTATTTTGTAGTTTTGTTTTTTACATCCATATAGGTGTTTGCTTTGCTTTCCCCTGACCCTAAAGTGCATCCTGCAAGCATCTGACTGTTTCCATCCATCCATCTTACGATGCTCTTTTTTAATTTTAATTTTTGAAGGTGCAATCTCTTTTTGGGGTCTGTTTATGTTGGTAATTTGATTTTGATGAGTTTTTAGTGTTTTAACGATGTTTTGAAGGTTTCATTTGTGATTTTGGTTCTAGCTTTTTGCAATTTGAATTGAGTTTCCCTCTGGTCTTAGACATGATCATCATCTTTGTTCATTCAGTGTCGCAGTCATTACAAAAATCACCAAGCTGCTGTTTCTTCAAAGTCTTCCATGTCTTTGTCTTTTTTTTTCTTCAACGGTGCTAATTTGGTTCCGCCATCAATTCCTATGCAACAGTGTAATCATCTTTTCATCTTGTGTTTACCTGTAAACATTTTTGGGCAATTCATTCCGTGCAATGTGTCACACACAACATATGTCCCTTTTCATTTACATTATCTCATCCAAAATTTAAAAATATCTTGGTATAACCATTTACCAGTGTTAGTGGTGCCAGGAAGAACCATAGGCCGGCCAATGGTCATATGAAGAGATTTTCATTGTTTGGATGAAATATATTGAAGAATGTCATACGTGATATGGGACATGTTGAACGGAATTGCCTTTTTCTTTCTCACTTATCATTTCCTGTCCTTTCTACTCATGTAGCCTCCTCCCAGCAATCGTTAACAATCACATTTCCCCTGTTCCAGCCAATATTATTATAAAAGCACTCAGCATAATATTAATGCTTGTTAATTAGGGCTGCTCTTATTTCAAATAACAAAATTATTTGGGATAGGCTGTGTTCTTTGTGAACATTTTTGAAGGTCATGAAGTGCTCATTTACTGAGAAGGGAACATGCAAAATCAGTCTGTCAATTTACTCTTAGCATTTAGAGGGGTCTGTAATCATTGGTTGAATTAATAGAGAATTGATAACCAAATGCATAACTTCCTCATTCTTCCCTGGCTCACCCTCTCCCTCCCCTTCATCTCTCTCTCTCTCTTTCTCATATCATTTATATCTCACCATCGTTGTCATGGTAACTTCTCATTTCATCCATTCATCTTTTGTTTTTTTACATTGTCTTGACTGTCTTCTATGACATAAATAACCCATTACCAGAATTTCACATTCAAAGCAACATTGCACAATAACATCAAATTCTGTAATTGTCATCATTCAAAGAGGTACCGTGAACAAGGTGGAAAACCGGGCGTCACTAGCAATGTAAAGTACTTCTAGCAGCATTATTGCCATCTTCATCATTGTTGAATGACAATGATCATTATTATCATCATCATCATTACCATCTCCATCCTCATCCTCATCAAATTCTTGATATCACTTTGAGCAATTCTATCTGCCATCACTAGTTATAAAGAATTGATCTGTTGTCATTATCATCATCATCATCATCACCATTTCATTGTCATCACCATTATCACAACCACTATCGTTACCCATCATCATCATCATCTTCACCACCACCACCATGATCATCATCATCATCATCATCATCATCATCATCATCATCATCATCATCATCATCATCATCATCATCATCATCATCATCATCATCATCATCATCATCATCATCATCATCATCATCATCATCATCATCATCATCATCATCAATCTACATATTGTTCTTGTCATCATTGGTACTAACAATATCTAACAATATCATCATTCTTTGTTTCATCATGTCACTTTTGCTAACAAATTACATGAAGAAAAAAAATCATGTCCTGCTTTGGCACAAGTTCCCATCCAAAAATGGTGGTTTGAAATGAATTCAAATGTTTGATTTTGTCTTTACCTTGCATCTAATAATGATTTGATTTTTGTTGTTGTTGAATTGGTATTTTTCATCAAGTTTTCCTAACTCTATTTCATTATAAATAATCTTTGTAATTGGTGAAATAACATGAAAGTTCACTGTAATGTGGTATTATATTGAATTGGTGATCAGTGAAATTATTACCCAATTGTTGATTGTATCGACAGAGTTTTTTCAAAATGTCGGTATTAAACCAATGCAAACATTTAATGAAGCAGTCATGCAAAAATGATAATAAAAAAAATAGAAAATGAAATCGCTGAAAGGAGAAAGTACTTTTCATGAAGAAATGTCCATCAAATTTACTCATGATGAAACTTTTCTTTAAAAAAAAATATTGCTCAGCATTATTTCAAATTACTTTTTATGAGATCACTGAAGTGTTACTCCCCACAAAAAAAAAGAAGATAAAAGAGTAAGCAAATTCCACTGCTGCCTAATAAAACATGCACATTATCTTTGCAGATATATAGATGTATTGCAGCACATAGGTAGCTTTCAATAACTTATTTTACACTCAACTTTCACCAAAAATTCAGAAAGAAAGGGAACAAACTCCCAAATATTTGCCTATATTAAAAAGGTGTAAACAAATAGATGCATATACATGTATACCATATAAGCCTATAGAATGAGTTTATTGCTTGGAATTACTTTGACCCACAGTGACCCGCACTCCACCAATGATTAGAAATCAAGTCATGATTATCCTTTCTCCCTATTAAAGTCATCTATGTATTATTATATTGAAATGGGAGACACTTGTGGGATACTGGCAATATACTCTTTAGTATACTGGCAATATACTCTTTGGTATTTAGCGGAATTCCAACTCTAACATCGTTATATATATTCTCTTTTGCATGGTTTGGTTTTGAATAATGTTCTTTTATATTTATGTTTGATGTGACAAGGTTTTTCTTCTTCCGTTGCTGCTCTCGTGGCGTGGCGTCCATTTTATTTTCACAGAAAAGACTGAGTGAAGCTCGCATGTCGCTGCCGCAAAACCTCCAGGGTCTTAGTATGACGGTTCGACATCTTTTATTTATCTTTTATTTTTTCTTCTTATTCTCATGGATAATAATAACTGCTCTAAAATTTGACATCATGCAATTCCTCATCCTATTTTTTTCCTCATCGTACCTTCAACCCCCCATCATTGACCTGCAAGTCTTGAGAAATGATTCATCACACAAAGGCAATTTATATCTGTGCAAATGAGTGTTGAGAAATTCTAAATGAGTACATTTAAAATTCAACAAATATTTTGAATAGTTTCCAGATTATACATAGGCAGACAGTTTGTACTAGCTTTGAAAGTCATTTTGCATTCTAAAATATATAAATGAGGCATCTTTTTCATCTTCTATGTGAGGTTGCATTCTGAATCTATGACAAAGAAAGTTGATCAAAGATTTGCAATCGTTACTTTCCTAATCAAAAACAGCTTTCTCTGCTCCTAAATTTGTATGGATATAAAATGTGGCACTGTTTGTGGTCCTATTGGGATACTTTTCTCTTGATTTGCTCTTATCCTATTGCAATATCATTTACCATGGGCGATATGATCAAAATGTTGGGCTAAATTTGTTGTACCAAAGTCCAAAAATCTCAATGCAGAGTACAATAATAGTGAATGTCATCTGTTCAGAGGTGAAAGAGCATTAATTTGTATCCTTTTATTCAGAATTAATGCTCTTCTAACTCTCAGCGGATGATATGAGGTCATGGATCTTGAAATTCCAGTGTCGTCCATTTGTTTGGTTAAAGAACCAACAGAAATTCACTGTTACTTTATGCACTGCACAATTTTTTTTTCAGAATACACATATTTCTTTCTTTTCCTCAATCTGGTACATTGATTGATTTCAACATATCCCCCATGGTAATTGAAAAAGTCTGGAAATTTCTTCATGATTTTCTTTATCCTTACCCCACCCCTCCTTATATCTCCTGTAAATATCATTGCATTGCATTCTAAATGTTTCTTGAATGTATGTAGTTATGTACGTTTTCTTGTGGTCTTGCTTGTTCGTCTGTACAGCGATGTGTATTGTCCTGCTACTTGTGTCTTTATTGTTCTTATCTACGTCCTTACAGCCAAAAGGGCGTTGATTCATAAACCTAATACCTTTTTGGTTCTGAGCAGACGTTTGTGTGTGGTGTGGGCAGGCCTTGATTACTACATGTTTGTTGATATGATTGTTGTTTGTATTCCTAAATGTTGAACTGCATTTTAAACTTCTTATGCTTTCAAATGTAAATGTCTGTATCAAATCGGGTACATTGTATGTCATGAATTGTCTTTTCATGAATTGCAAAAGGATATGTAAGTTTAAAAAAAAGGTTGATTGATGTGAGCTGCATGTTAATTAACAAATGTTTATACTACGCTGTGTGTTATACATCGTCCAAGCACTGTTCATCTCCAAACATTTTTTTCCTGTATTTCTTCTTCATTATTTTTTTCTTCTGTATGATGCCTATTCCTTCATGTGTCCATTGGAAGGGTGTAGGATTGGCTTCTATGTATTCTTTAAATCTATACAAACAAAATTACTGCAACTTTTCTTTTGATTTCTCAATCTTCACCCAGGCCCTGTTTCATGAAACTTGTTATCAATAACAATTCCTCAATTCTAGAACAAGATTTTCTCTCAGCCAATCAAATGCAACGATATCAGTTTACATGTAGCTGTATCTGTTAATGTTACTTGACAGTAATAAGATGTTTTATGAAACAGGGCTCAATCTTTTGTTTTCACATACCAGTATCATATATATATATAAATACACATGCATGTAATTTGATGATCACCTGCTGCTTTTATGCAAATGCTTAGATAATGCATGCTATGGCCAAGTAACAACAATGATATTATATTGGCACAATTCACACAGCAGGTACTGCAATCATAATTTTTTCCAGAAAATAAGCTCATTAGCAATATGTAATATTTGTACTCCAATGCTGTATAGGTAAAAATCCATTACATATGTTTTGATTGTGTGAGATCCCATTTTTAAGCGGCCATTATCAATTTTCTCAGAGTATTAGAACAATTGTATTAATGAGATACAGTACATGTATATTTTGCATCAGAAATGTATACCATTATGTAAATGATGCTGACAATGGATAATGCTGACTGCATCAAATGTTAACTTGTTTCATACTGAGATAGAGATGACTTCAATGAAACCTATTCGACTTGTATTTGATTTGAAAATGAAATTGTCTCTAATGGGTCATTGAACATGCCATCAGGGACACGTTTCACAAAGCCTGTCAATTATGACCAACAACAAAAAATCAGTGACAAATCTGCTGATAACCAATCAGAAGCAAGGATTTCATAAGCTTATATAACAAAAACTAATTTGTCACTGATGACAAGTTTTGTGAAATGGGGCCCAGATCTACAGTCATCTGCTGAGAGTTAATGCCCTTCTGGCTTTCATGTTCTATTTTGGATTATACTTCACATGCACACATGTGTGATGAACTGGAACAGCTGTTTATAAACACCATAGAATACTTTGCAAGTCAGATGTACAAACTAATGTGAAAGTACAAGAGTTCATAGATAGTATGTGTGCAAATGACCGGCCAAATACCAACAGATCATTGAAACATGGAGAAGTCCCACTTTGTGCATTTTAGAATAATCTCTGCCAAAGTGATGGTGGTACTTCATGAATATCTTTTGTTTACTCTCTGAAATAGAATACTTGCACCTGTTTTTCACATATTGTACGGGTACTCTCTAAATGCATGAATGAAAAATGATTACCGGTACATAACTTTCATGAACACATATCCAACATTTGTCTCCCTGTGCTTTACAGTTTTGTATACCTGACCTTTATCTACCCATGCGCTGATGTGAAGTGGCTTAATGGACTCCGGCACTTTTTGTTTTGCCAAGTAAACTGAATACATTTGAGAGAGGGGGATTGGGGAAGATATTTTTTGTGGGGGGGGGGGGGATGGTAAAGTTGGAATATTCAGCTAGTATTTACAGGTGATAGGCCTATGATTTCAAAATGTTTGTTTTCTTATTATTTGTTTTAGTCTCTCGAATCCTACCAAAGAAGTAAACCAGAACCCATTAAACATAAGCAGGAATTTAGACATGGAAGGTCCAAGGTATGTGTTACCATGGTAACGAGTGAGTTTCACTGCACAGGGTGGCGTTTTACTGACCAGAAGACCGATCCACGAGCTGGATTTCACTTATACCAAGATACTCAACTGCAAATTATACCCATCTTCTTATGAAGTACCACAATTCACTTCTTAGGATATCTGCACCATTAACTAAAAACTTGTCACAACATATATATTGGATTCTATATTACAAGTGTGTCTTCATAAATTTATAACACATTTTTAACACAAGTTATTTCCCCCGCCACTTAATAATAATAATATAATGATAATATTTTGTTCTTTTATAGCGCATTTCATGTTTATTGACATTTCAATGCGCTTTACAATATACAAATGTATATAAAATATAACATCATAAAAGGAAGATGATTTAACAGAAGCATACCTAGAAAACAATGAAGTTCTTACAAAGAGAAAAATTACTACATTACTACTTAAAAATGACTGATGAAGTTGTAAGAAGAGGATTTTTTTTTACAACTGATAGGTTTGACTTTTGAATTTTATCTATCCTCTGCTGTTTTTTAGCCTCTATTTGTGCTTTCTGTGTCTTAGTCTCTTTAAAAAAAAGAGCAGATTTAACAAAATCACAATTATTTGGTTGTTGAATGACATGAAACAAAAAAACATGAATAAAAGATGAAAAATCTTTTGATAATAGGAAAAGGAGATAATTAAAACATATCTATCAACTTAAATCTTATCACTACTATTCATGAGCTCTTTCATTGCAGTTTGGTGTTTTGAAGTGCCTGAACTCTTCCCATTAAAAAAAAAAATCTTGTGAAATGGGGATAAGGAAAAAATGAATAAATGATCGCCTTGTTAACAAATAATAATCACAAATTCGTAAAGTCTTGCTGTGAATTAAATAACTAATATATTGATTTACACAGATTTAAGTTTATGCACTTTATACTTGTGCAGCTTTTGTCAAATAATTGTTTAATTGATTAATAGTGGATATTAATGATAAATTGACAGACTGCAAAAAAGTTTAAGTAAATGTGACTTTTGAGAAAAAAAATTAAATCAAACGTTCACTCAAACTATTTAGCTTTTCCATCTTTAGAGATGAATTGCAAACCCTTATCCATATCTCTTGTGGTAGATAAATGTCTTTTTTATTTTCTGATGAAAAAATTCCCTCTTTAGACTATTATTTTACAAAATTCTTTTGAAAGATAGTTAGATTTGATTGATGAATATCCATACCATATTTGGTAATAATTCAGCATATTTTTCAATGAATACAAATAACTGCACTTATGTTTTGAATGATCTATATATTTGTTTACTTTTAGTCTTTCCACTCTGTCTCATGTAAAGTGGATTCTCCTAGTCTACACAGAATGCATCATAATAAGTTTGAAAGGTCCAAGGTATGTTGCCATGACAATGGCTTTGTTTGCATGGCGCGTATGTGATGTTCTAAACTTGGGGAGCACTAACTGCCTTTCCTTCATCACTCCAATGCTATTGTGAGATGAGGATTTATTTATTCAAATATTTATTTGAAGAAAAATAAAATTGTGTGTTGTGGCGCAGTATTCTAAGAAGATAAAAATGGTTAAACAATATACCTTGGGAATGATATACACACATACTTGGGTGATGAGGTCCTTTCATGAACATTTTGCAGTGATGGTGATTTGGGGTTAAAAAGTGTTTGAATTAGTGCCCCCCCCCCCCCCCCACCACATCATGCCCCACCCCTCCTCCACCAATAAATGGGAAGGAAAACACTTCAAAACAAGTATGTGATTATAACAAACTTACTGTTCAAACCTACTACAGCAAATACTGCCATCTACTTTGATGCACTTTAATAGGAGGCACAATTATGGCTCAGTGGTAGAGCAGTGGTCTTGTAACTGGAAGGTCTGGGTTCAAAATCCAAGTCCATGCGCTAGTGCCCTTTTGTAAGGCATTAATCCTTGTCAAGTCCCTCAGAGTTGACTTAAAGTCGTCTATCCCCTGGTCGCTCACTTACAAGCATACACAGGCTTTCTTAGCAGTTAGGTAAATCAAACGATTAAACCCTTTTGTAAGGCATTAATCCTCATTACCAAGTCCCTATCAGTCCCCTGGTTGCTTACTTACAAGCAAACCCATGCTTTCTAATAGCAGTCTGGTAAAACAAACAATTGATGTTGGCTTCATATTCTTTAACAACTATCCGAAGACGGCATCTCTTGGAACTCTCTTTGACATTTCAGCCATGTTTGATTGTCTGTGCAGGCAGGTTGTTGTGATGGACACTTTCCGTTGGGCAGCTTGATGTACATGCATACAATGTCCCACAAGAGTCACATACATGTAGGACATTTCTCCTGACTCCTATTTCTATCCTCCTATAGACATGATGGACCCATCTAGCCGATGAGAAGCATTCCAGAGAAAAAGAAGAAAAATTGTTTTGTAGTCATTGTTGAGTGCTACCTGAAAATAACTTTACTTTGTGGTCAAATGGAGTCTTTCTTTTTTGTGATAAAATGAAATATCAGAATAATATGTCATACTGGGCACATTTCACAGAATCACCTCTTTTGATTTGCTATAGATTTTCCTGCAAATAATTCTCCTCTCACCCTATTACTCTGTCATTGAATAATAACCTCTAATATTTTTGCACAAATATGATTTAACACACTTGTTCAATTGACAAAGTAAAATTACTATTCACTGATTGTAAAAGTCTTTGTTTCATGTTAATGACATGGATTTAGATTTCAGAACAAACTATGTTGCCAGAACAATAAGCTTGAAATTAGGTTTAAAAATGTGTCATTTCTTTGTGGAATATTGCATATCATTCATTCTGTCCCCCATGGTAATAATAGTGAATTATTGAAACATATTCATCATATTATTTTGTGTCCATTTATGATTTATATAATTTCATGGTTTATGATAAAGTTCATAGCAGAAAGATTAAATCATTTCACTTTTTAAAAAGGTACAGTACACTGACATTACGTACAGTATTTACATGTAAATTCATACTTATGTAATATGGCTAATCATTCAGTTCCATTTTGTGATTCAAATGATAACTAGTAAATTAATATTTGCCTGTTTATTCATATTTTAATGTGCTTTTCCATTTATTTTTCTGTAGTCTTTCCATTCCTACCCAAGTAAATCCGAATCCCTACGGTCCAATAAATCAGATTCCTCGTATAGGTTCAAAAGGTCAAAGGTATGTTACCATAGCAACAGCATTTCTTCTTGGCACTTGTGTGACAGTCTGGACTCCTAATTTAGAGATCACCCACTTTTCTTTCTTCAAGACTTTTGACAGTCGACCTTTGACCTGTCATGTCATCTGTGTTGAATAATATAAGAATGTTGAAAATACATGTGTGCTGTGATTTCTACTTGTATATAACAATTCAATAAGATTATAAATATTAAAAAACACATGTTTTACTGTATGTAATGTCCTGCTGGGGCACTAATGTCCTTTGGCAAGACATTAATCTACATTTGCCACTCTCCACCCAGGTGAGGTAAATAGGTACCAGTAGAAAGGAATTCTGTGAATGCTGTGAGCGCCGAAATCGGCAGCCTAGCAGAGCCAGGTAATATTCGGAGCTCCTTGCAACTTGCATGGTGGATATGTGCGCTATATAAATATCCGATATTATTATTATTATTAAACGCCTCGTAGAGCTTGGGTGATATCCTGAGAGTGTTATTATCGTGACTTCAGTGACCATGTTTTAATTGGCTTCACAAATTTAAATTGCAACAGTTCATGGGTGGTCCGCAGATTTGTTCTGCTTTATATATACAGTACAGTGTATATGCAACCACCTTTTAATATGCATGGTCATTATTAAACAAATGGCACACCATAAGTTTATATAATTTGTTATAGCACTTGAAATCATGTTACTGGAATCAAGGTGAACATTTTCACCTGGGTTCAAATTAACTGACACAATCTCTTGTGAATACGTTTTGTGTTGAATATTATTGTCATCATTGCTGTTTCTATGTGAAAATGAGTGTGCAAATCTGTTTTACAAACAGGCACAGGTACCAATATGGTAACAAGTTGTAAGATTCACTCTTGCTCAATTCATATCTTGTTTCTCTACATTAGTATTTCCTTCCCTTTAATGTAATGTCTTTTTCTTCCCCTTCTCTTTTCCATTGTTAACAAGTTGATGACATGGTCTAACCATTCTTTGTTCAATTTCCAACATTACACCTGTTTTCTTTCTTCATTATGGATAAACCTCTTATCCTTTGAAGATAATCTTTGCCAAGATGATCCAGTATGAACATCCAACATGTCATGTATCATCGTATAAATGTTGCTAACAAGAAAAGTGTTCACTCTGTATGAATAATATATGACAGTTAATGCCCATCTGGCTCTCAACTGAGGACACACGTATGTAATATATTGCATTGGGTATAATGACTGTGGATACACACCCAGCACTTTATTCATCTTTCGCAAAGAGTTTATTGTTAAATGATGTAATACTCAATATATGTATCTTCTGAAATACAGTATTTTATTTCTATGTGTAAAGTCTGCACCCTGTTTGTGTTTGTGTTTTTCAAAGACTGTTTTCTAAGTAGAAAACTAACAATTTAATCATGTAACAGATGTACAATCATTATTACATTTACATATGTCCATTCTACTTCAGTGAGCTGCTCTTACCCAATAGGGACATTTTGAGTCGATATATTAATAGCAATTACTATGTAAAGTAGCAGATGTTTCATTTAAATTTAAACAAATATATATATTTATATAATGCCTTCTTGGTATTTATATATTGTCAGTAATATAAGATATGAAAGTTATGAAATCTTGTTTGACATACAGAACTGACCTAATACAAGCTGTATTCTTCTTGCAATAAGGTTTTTATTAGTATTTTTGTCAGAGATAGTGTTTAGTACTGAGGAAAAATTGATATTCCTTATGAAATATTAATTTCAATAGCAAATGATGTATAGGGGATATGTGTAATATTGTTTGAATTTGAATTATCCTATATCCCTTTCCGTTCTCCCCCTCACACAAAAAGTAAGGAAAGAAACTTTGTGATGTGTTAATCGTGAATACTGTCGTAAGTTAACAAAAGCTTCTGAATCACTTGATTGTTAATAGTGAGTTGGTACTGAGCACTCATAAGCTATGAATTCATGCTTCATTCCTCTCTTGTGAATATAGGATTATACCATCCTTGTATCAATTGCCTGTACATACATATATGTGTACATTTCTTCTTTTTGATATACATTGTAATTTTTGTATAGGTGATTGGGTGCCACTAACAAATGTTTATTGAAACAGTGCCATCAATAATACTAACATTTATTTACTGGAAATCATTTCATGCCTGCACCTAATTACGTATTTACCCATCACGTTAATGAGCTTTTTCATACATGTGGTTTAAACCCTCGGAGGAGGGAAATGGATCATTGTCTTTTGACTAATAACCTTTGCATTTCTATGGTGAAATAACATTTTCATGTGATGCTGAAACATGTAAATCTTAACATAGAATGATGTGTTCTCGGTTAACATTAAAGTCTTGCTTACACATGATGCTGTTTACTGCCTCAAATACCTGGGGAAAAAAAATCAGTCGCCCATTACCAGGGTAATACTCACATTTCTGGGCACTTTGAAATATGAATCACACTATAAATATGTCATTTTGCCACAATTTTTTTTAAAGGCAGTTTAGCACAGCATGGGTAAACAAGGTCAAAAGCCGCTGTTAAAATACTGATCTTGAAGTTGTATTGCTAACTCAAAAGATAAAGATTATTAATATACTTATATCCATTGCTAAAGTGAGTTTGGGCATTGAAAATATGAATGACACTGCTTTTACCAATAACCACAAAAGTATGCTGCTTCATATTGCTTGCTCAATCATAAATAAGATGCCTTTTTATTGTTTGAGGAATTAATCGCAGAGCCTGGTATTGTTATTGCCTGCATCAGCAAGTCAATTTGTTAACACTCTTGAACGAAGGGTAATCCTTTATGTGCTTGGTCTTATCGTTGCACAATGCTCATCCTTCCGTTTGTTTTGTTTTCTCCTTCCAATCTCATCATTGTCCCAAACAGGCAAGGCACAGTTTCATGAGGAAGATTCCTCAGGGCGCAGAGGCCTCCAACGTCCTGATTGGCGAGGTGGATTTCTTGTCGCGTCCGATCATCGCGTTCGTCCGTCTCCAGACGGCGGTATCCCTCGGTGACCTGACGGAAGTCCCCATCCCGACGAGATTCCTCTTTATCCTCCTAGGCCCCCAGTCCGATGAGACGAAGCGATACCATGAGATCGGGAGATGTGTCGCAACGCTTATGTCAGATAAGGTATAAATTGAAACTGCATTAAATTTGTTTTTTGTTACCTTAAATTCAGGCAAAAAGACTGCTTTTCTGTAAGGCTGTGAGCAATAACATACACCAATGGGGTGTGGCAAGAAAGTTGCAATCAATTGTAAATCCCCAAAATCAGGTGTAAGTCTTGCGATTAGTTGCAAATTTGCAATTGATCGCAACTCAACTTTCTTGCAATGCCCCATTAGTGAGAGAGAGAAAGAGGGGGGGGGGGGATAAAAACCAGCAGGGCCCTGTTGCACAAAACTTACCATTGATGGTAACTACCATGGAAACCTTGATTTTGATTGGCTGTTGAGCCCTGTTACTGTGGTAGTTGCCATTGATGGCAAAGTTACCACCAATGGTAAGTTTTATGCAACGGGGCCCTGATCTAGTTAATTTAATTGAATTGTTAAAACTTTAATCCCAACAAAATCCTAGGAAATTTAGGAGACTAGTGGGGCGTTGCAAGAGGTCGAGTTGCAATCGATTGCAAATATCAGTCGCAAATTTTGCAACTTGCAATCAATCACAACTTTCTTTGCAACGCCCCACAAGTGTACCTTGAGCTTAAGAGATGTGTTACTCCATGCTTGTCAGGCAAGGTATCAATTCACCTTTCCATTGCTCTTATGAGAAATACTTCTTTCATGTTTGTCTTGTCAAGATGTATACTATTTTTGGAGCTATAGAGATAAAGCGTGTTGCATTATCAACATGCAGAAGAGGGAATCCCTAGATCTTGAATCCGTATTTCTGGCAATCTTGACAATATCCCAGTTCACGGTTGCAGTCTGAGCATGAGCAGATAAAGGTCATTGCAGAGCAAATTGTGAAATACACGGAGACGGAATACTGGATACGTGCTTATGAAAGTTATGTAATCATTATTATTAATTTATGCACAAGCAGTGCACTCCATGATACACAGGTGGAAGTATTCTTTGAAAAGGGGAAACAAAGGCTAAGTATGTAGCATCTCCATCGATGTAGGAGTGATTATTTCAAAATGTACAAAGTGGGACCTCTTCATGTTTTGAAGATCTGTGGATGTTCGGGGTCATTGCAGCCATGTGCTAACCGTGAACTGGTCTATTGAAGATGGCTCATAGTATTTTCTCTTTGAAAATGTTACAGTTTGCTCTTACTTTTCCAATCTTCTGTTCATACTTTTAAAACAATTCACCTTCAGAAATTGGTTGTAGATTTATAAGTTTTCTTCTTTCTATATTTTTTGTTTGTTGTTGTTGTGGGTTTTTTTGGTGGAGGGGGGGGGGGGGGAGTGCTTGAATACAAATAGTGTGAATGGGACAATACATAGCACAGTCATACATAAAACCCTGATGTACAAACCTTGGTCCACCCATGTCAGGCTTTGATTGAACAGGGGGTGAAGGAGCCTCATGGCATGATGCATTCACACATTGTTACTTTGTTTTGGCTCGTCCGTCTGTCTAGGTTTTCCACGATGTTGCTTACAAGGCCAAAAGTACTAAGGATCTTCTTGCAGGCATTGATGAGTTCATCGACTCTGTTACAGTTCTTCCACCCGGTAAGTCGGCCCCAAAACTCTGGAATAACTTACCATTGGAAGTCAGGAAATCACTATCTCTGAATATCTTTAAATCAAAACTGAAAGCACATCTTTTCAATTAACTGTAAATTTAAGCATATCAGGAGCTCTTGTAGTGAAGTAGAATATAAACTTAATGTTCGATAATTTCTGCGCTCTATAAATGTATTATTATTATTATAAGTCGACTATGGATGCCGTAGTGTTGCCATGCCAACGGACCGTCATGTGAAAGTCACATTTGGGGTTGGTACCCTCATGTATCCTAGTAACAACATGATAGTGAAGAGTAGTTTATTCTGATTTTCTTAGCCTGAGTTTATGAGAGTATTTTTAAGGTCTTCCATCCTTGGTGATATTGTTGTTTTGATTGTAATATTAATGATGATGATGATGGAAATGAGAAGAAATACCAGTACTTGAACATAAGTGCATAATAATTTTGTAATTCCCTGTATGCTTTACAACTTCCATGATGAATTGCATGAATTATACAATGCAAACATTCCAAGTCAATGGGTAAAATGTACCAAAAGAAAACATTCATAAAAAGAGAAAAAGAAAAGATTTTTATATAGAAAATTGAATTATCAATCATTGCTTGAGCACATATCTTTCAACCTCCAATCTCTAACAAGCTAAGTACATGTATATATCCCGTTCATGCTTTTTTCAACTTTTTAAAATTTCCAACTCCATCATTAACTCCCTTTCATTAGGTGCATGGGATCCCAACATCAGAATCGAGCCCCCCAAGGTAGTGCCCGATCAGGCCAAGAGATTATCCCACTTCCAGACTCCCAACGGGCACGCAGAAGGGATAGATGATGAAGATGGAGGAGGAGGAGGGCATAATGGAGAGCATGAAGGACTAGAGAGAACGGGAAAGTAAGTTTTGGAACGATTACATACCAAGTCGCTTTTTACTTCTGATATATATATTCCAAAACCTCATTTTGTATACTAATTCTCGTGCAGTACATACATGATCAATCAACCTTCCCAATAACTTCTAGGCAGTTTCATTCACAAGGTAATTACTAAGCCTGAGTCAGTACGGCCGGTCACACCGTATCCCGACCGTCGCCATTGGGTTCCGTTTTGGGGGAAACTGACGCTCAGATAAATATAATGAAATATAAGAAATTGCAGTATTGCACACCGCAAACAGATACGGACTGAAAATAGACTAATGTGACTGTGTAACTCTGTATGAACGCTGATGATATGCGCTATCTATAGAGGCAAGTGGCAGATCCTGCTAGCTGATATCGGGACACCAGTTCCTAATTGGTGCAAGGCCGTCGGGACCTGGTTTATAAAAATCCCAACTCGGGCCTAGTAATAAGGGAGTTTACAGATAGCACATGGTACAAATGACCCCAAATATCCACAGATCGTTTACACATGGAGAAGTTCCACTTCGAGCATCTTAGAATAATAACTGCCAAAGGCCTAGATGTGCTTCATGAATACCTTTTGTTTGACCACTTGAAAAGAATACTTCCACCTGCGTATCATAGAATGTACCGTTGGTGCATAAATGAATAATGTTACATAACTTTCATGAGCGCATATCCAGTATCCATCTCTGGGGGTTTTACCATTTTGGTACAAATGACCTTTATCTGCCCATGCGCAGATTGTATCTGTAAACTCCCTTATTAGATGTCCACTTCACCATATTCCTTCCTCATGTTGCTATTTGTAGGATATTTGGTGGTCTGGTACAGGACTGCAAGCGTCGCTTCCCATTCTTCTTGAGTGACTTCAAGGATGCCTTTCACCTGCAGTGTCTGGCTTCGTTCATCTTCATGTACTTTGCTTGTATCACCCCCGTCATTACGTTTGGAGGACTGTTAGGAGAGGCAACAGAAAACAGAATGGTACGTACTGAGAAAAAAAGGAAGACTGAAAATGAAAGAAATATTTTACCATAAATCTTTTTTTTTAATCTGAAGTCACAAGGAGTGACATAAGTGATTGTATGAGTAATTAATACCTTTTGTGTTCGATTTTCTAGTCTAGTCAAAACAGTGCAGTTCTACAAGTAATGTTTATTATTGAATACGATCTTCATTATTGGTTGTTTCTGTCAGAGATAGCTTTTCTGATGTAAATGTACTTCCAGAGATGACAACGCAGTTTGAGAAAGTACCCAAATTAAATGGTACGATATACGTATGCATTGTATGTGATATATAATATAACTCGAACGTTGCTGCTATGTAAAACTGTGTGTGCATGCACATTTTGATATAGGATTATGATCCAAACTTTCTCTCCACTCTAATCCCCCCATTCTTCAAACTATCTAATGTCCTTTGGCAAGACATTAATCTACATTTGCCACACTCAACCCAGGTGAGGTAAATGGGTACCTGGAAAGCTCCTTGTAAGCGCGTAGGGATTTCATAATGTACAAGAACTGAATATTATTATTATTATCTTCATCCATCCTTGTATCTTGTGAACAGAGTGCGTTAGAGGGTCTACTTGGGGCTTCCATCTGTGGTGTGGCATTTCATCTGTTCTCAGGTCAACCTCTCACCATCTTGGGTTCAACAGGTCCTATTCTAGTCTATGAGAAGATCTTGTTCGGCTTCTGCAAGTAAGTTTTCTCTATTCTCTTCTTTGTTAATAATGTATATTATGATCTGGGGCCCATTGCACAAAACTTACCATTGATGGTAACTTTGCCATCAATGGAGACTACCATGGAAACCTTGATTTTGATTGGCTGTTGAGCCCTCTTACCATGGTAGTTGCCATTGATGGCAGAGTTACCATCAATCGTAAGTTTTATGAAACGGGCCCTGAACTTTAATAATAATTAAAGAGATACATTATCAAGCTTCAGAGGTACATGTATATTTTTTTCTTTTAAAAAAAAGGTAAAACTACCTTCTCTTTGTAGGATTTGCCACCTGTTGCAGGGGGATTCTCAATTTCAGTTTACTTGTATAAAATATAATACTGTGGAAGTCCAAGGAATAAAAGTACATTATTGTCAATTTGAAATGGACATTACACCTTAGAACATTGATAAAATGACTTTGTTATTTAGTAACAATAAAAACACTTACGTCAAATTGACTCAATAATAATTTAATTTGATATTTTTAATATCACTGGAAGGATGCATGATTTATCAAACTGATAGCTGAGCTAATGAACTGATTAAATTTTAGGGTCATGAGGTCAAAGATCAAAGGGTCATATATGTATATGAAAATGATCTCATTCACTACTGATATTCCTATATACTTAAATACAGGAGCCATTTAAGACCTGATTTTGTTTTCTTTCAGGACTCAGGAATTGGACTACCTGTCGTTTCGTTTCTGGATCGGTCTGTGGACGATGGTATTTTGTGTAATCCTGGTTGCTACGGACGCCAGCTCGTTTGTGAAGTACTTCACCCGCTTCATAGAAGAGAGCTTCTCAAGTCTCATCTCCTTCATCTTTATCTATGAGTCTGTTCATAAACTGATGAAGATCTACAAAGAATATCCAGTAGCAAGGTAATATAACCTCATGCTAGGTAATACAACTTCTAAATATATTTAATAATTTAAAAAAAGGTATAATTGCTTGTTAGGAACTCTGGTTGATGCATTGGCAAATTCAGAAACTGGTCAAGAGTACTAACGGACGGGACTGCAATTGGTGGGGTATTCTAAAGTTAAGCTGCTTATTTGAAACTTTTCAATTCTTTGTCGCTTCAGTAATATTACTGTTAATAAAAGTTGCCGTGAAAAAGAATACCGGTAGTAAAAACAATTTCCAGGGGAAAGTCTGCATAGTATAGTATACAATAAGCGCGTGTTTAACATGACCTTTCACACGGTAGTGCTTTTGGGGAAATGCATATTCATGAATACGTTGTGTCTGATTAGACAGTGGGTTTCTAGATTTGCCTCTGGCCAGCTCTGATATGCTCCATTGCGTAGTACTGGAATAATTTTCATTTGCTTGGCACAGCAATTGTAGGGCCTACTAACCCCGTACTATAGGGAGGGCTGACCCACTTTGGTAAATTTGTGTCTGAAGAGAAAGTGGGCTAAGCTTAACCTCGGACTATAGGTGGGGCTCAGACCCCCCTTTAGCCCCACCTGTAGTCCGGGCTAAGCAAAATTTTACCAGTTTTAAAAGCATATTAGGGTTTTTATGATCAGTTACGTGTGACTTTGTATCTTAGCAAAGATGAAAGAAAAAGATTGAACATCTTTTATTATTTTCAATATCAATGTGAAGTATTTAAAAGAACAAAATATATTTAACCCAATTCCTGTATATGCATGAAATGGAAAATGAATGACAAAATGGGATGAAATATCCAACAACCCTCTACCTTATTGTTCCAATCTGATCACGATATCCTAGATATGCAAACGATAACACGACGTATGAATGCATGTGCCAGACGGCGACGGGCCTGTTTGAGTACGACGAAAAAGACTTCTACACGGAATCGAAAATAGACTGCGATAGCCTGAACGGTACGCTGCTAGGTAACTGGTGCGGGAAGCATGTCCCGCAATCTGATATCTTCTTCATGTCACTCATCCTCATGCTGGGAACGTTCACCATCGCATATAGCCTCAAGGAATTCAAAACCACAGGGTACTTCCCAACCATTGTGAGTATCAACATCCAATCAGAGATTTGGCCTTGTATTCATTCAACCTTACTACCGTAGATCTCTGTGTAAGACGCACCCCTATTTTTTAAACACGGCATAATATAATATAATATTTTTTTATTTGCGTGTCGATTTATGCCCCTCCACTTTGCCGGGCTACGCTCACCTGTTGTTTTGGTAGGTAGGACAAACATGGTTTTTTTTCTACCTGACAACACTTAATACAGTCAAACCTGTCTACAGCGACCGCCCAAGGAAAACACAAAAAGTGGCCTTTGTAGACAGGTTCCTGTAGTACATATTTCAATGAGAAACCCCATTCAAGGGAAACAAAAAATGTGGTCTTTGTAGACCGGCGGTCACTAAAGCAGGTTTTAATGTATATGCAATTTGCATTCTGACTATTGAAATACAATTGTTTTTAAATAATTTGTAACAAGGCACTTAACAAAGATTTGTGCATTAAGTTTGATTACACTATAAAAATGGCCTATTGAGTATCAACAATGCATATTGATGAATGTTCAGCCACCCTTACCACTCTCACTTGTATTCTGTACTTCTGTTTCTTTGGCTTAATAGATAAGACAGACGGTGAGTGACTTTGCTGTTCTCATTGCTGTAGTGATCATGGTAGGAGTGGACAGACTGTTTGGTGTCGATACGCCTAAACTACTTGTTCCATCAGAATTCAAGGTAAGCTGATGCTTCACATATTTCGTTTATTGATACGTGATCTGATCCGTGCATGATATTTTTAATTGACATTTGATCTGATCCATACTGTATTTAGGCTTGCAACAGTGAGCAGATATACAGAATTATTGGATATGGTCAGCAACATACATGTAAGGGACAAAGTACCTTGGACTTTCCCTTCTATGACTTTCTTCTGATGGAATATTGGAATAGGCTACCTTTAATACTCAGGTAATCACCATCTGTCTCTTAATTCAAAAATTTCTTTTTTTGTAATCCAGATTTTTTGGATTCTTAGGATTCGGATTTTTAGGATGTAAGTTTTCATTTTCATTTTTTGTAGGATTCTTCTTGTTGCAAGCGCTTTGGGCCGCTCTTGGGAAAAGCGCAGTATATAAATAAACAAATGATAATAATAATAATTAATGGATGTATAAATGGATGACTTCATTCCCACCTCCCCTAGCCCACGTCTGACTTGCGTAAGGGCTGGTTCATCCATCCTTTCAATGGTAACGGTTGGTGGACGGTGCTGGCCGCCATCATCCCGGCTCTCTTGGCAACCATCCTGGTCTTCATGGATCAACAGATCACTGCTGTCATCGTCAACAGGAAAGAAAACAAGTTCAAGGTCAGTCATCAAAATTAAAAGAATAATGAGTGCCTGTTAAAAAGGAGGTTCAGTTCTGATAAGGCCAAATAAAAAAAAATAAAGTGTTTCTCGTCCCCGCCCAACTCCTTTTTGGCTGCCGCCTCCTTTTCTATTTACTATTAAGAAGAAAAAAAGCCCCCCCCCCCCCCCCAAAAAAAAAAAAAAAAAATAGTCTGTGATATACATTTTGTTGAAATAGCTACTAAAGTGATACAAATCATTCATTTCGTCATACATTGCATCATTATACTCACATATCACAATATCTGTGAATAAATAGCATGGCAGCAAACAAGTAAATAGTAATGCCCTGCCTCCTCCTATTTTTTTTAAATCCGGACGAGAAACACAATAATTTTGTTATTTGGCCTAAAGGAGAAATATTTTGTGAGCTTTCTTAATCTTTTGTTGAAGAAGTGGAAGAATATCCTAGCATCATGTTTGAAACACAACTAGAAATATTTAAACTGTTTGCAGTCCAATATAGAAGCACATGTGTATGTTTGCATTGCTTTATACTTTTTATGATTTTCAGCAAGACTGATTCAAGACTGATACAGGAAACACCTGGGCCCTGTCTTACAAAGAGTCAATATTAATCGCAACTTATTTGCGATCGATATCAATCGCAACTATGTACATAAGAGATAGGAGACTGCAAACTTGCAATTGATTGGGATCAATCGCAACTCTTTACAAGACGGGGCTCAGGTTCTCTTAGCCAACCAGTTAACCGTTACTTTCTTAGTATCTAACAGCTGTTCTCATTCTTTAAACCGTTCCAACGATGCAGAAAGGACTTGGTTACCATCTGGACCTGTTGGTGGTTGCCGTCATGTTAGGTCTCTGTTCTATCATGGGGTTGCCATGGTTTGTTGCTGCCACTGTCCTATCCATCAACCACGTCAACAGCCTGAGGGTCGAGTCGGAATGTAAAGCACCGGGAGAGAGACCCAAGATTGTTGGTTGCAGGTCAGTTGTTGTGACTAAATATATGGTATCTAGATAAGGTAGTGTAACCTTTCCTAAGGCTCTCTATTGGTAACTCACTTCATGTACAATCTTGTGATTGGTTGTTCTTGTTTTATGGACTGCATGTTGCAATGATAATTATAAACCTTCAGGTCAGTCAGGAACCCCATGACTTTTACAAGCCGATCGTCTGTCTGATTATCAAGATATTTATGATTGAAAATCAAAATCATATTTTGCATTTTCCAAGAGACCCAAGATTTTCGGTTGCAGGTCAGTTTTTGTGACTAAATATATGGTATCTACATAAGGTAATGTAAACTTTCCTTAGGCTCTCTATTGGTTACTTACTTCATGTGCAGTCTTGTGATCGGTTGTTATTGTTTGATGTCAGCCATCTTGGCAGCCATTTTGAAGATGTAGTAAAATGTAGCAGTGCAGCTAAGTCAACAATCATGTCAGACCTAGTTATGTCTTGTGCGAGTCTTACAACTGATGGCAGCGGTGGGATTCTAACCCACGCCATCAAAATGACTGGATGTTGTTTCTTTAAAAAAGAAAGGAAAACTTAGGGCAATACATGTATGTAAGCACGTCTATTAACGACATGTCTGGAACACAAAATGCATGATTGTTGAAGAAAAAAAATCTTAATTTTGTCGGAAGTAGAACCATATCATTAGGATACCAAGCCTGTAATGCATGTCCTACCTTGATAAGGCTTAATGTTACCTTAACTTTGATTGTTTGAAGAAATGTTGTCTGTAGAATATTTTGTAAGTACAATGTTTACCTTTAGTGATAAAAAATGTTTTGTTTGTAATTTAATTTATGCTCTTTTCCAAAGGCACAGATGTAAATGTATCAGACACCCTATTAACAATGACTTGTTCCGTCACCAAGTCTTCATCCCTTCTAATTCAATACATGTTTTTATTTGTTTTAACAGAGAGCAGAGAGTGACGGGTGTTATGGTCTTCGTCATGATAGGCTTGGCTACTCTCATGACTAAGATTTTATCTGTAAGTATGCTACAATGTACCCCCCCCCCCCCCACCTCTCTCCCGCCTCACCTCTCTCCCCCCCCCCCTCACCTCTCTCCCCCCCCCCCCCTCACCTCTCTCCCCCATCCCCCACGATCTCTCCTTCTCTCTCCCCCCCCCCTCCCCAACTGGAGTTGGTAATCTGGCTTATTATAATATTAACCAGTTTTCCAACAAAATTTATTATAGTACTTTAACAATAACAGGCTAGTCCCAAATAATATCAAATCGAAAGAAGGCTTATGAGATGTTATTGCTTAGAAATTGCATAGAAATATACAAATAGATAAAAAGAGATATGGAATAAAGTAAGAAGGAATGGCACGTGGGTCAGGATATAAATAAAAATAGTTCTCTTATTCACTGGCACGTGAACCCTCACATAAATGTTCAGTTATTAAAAAACAAGTAATCAAATCAAACATTTTATAAACTTCTTTCTTTCTGCGGACAATACTCACATATCAATTTATTTAAACAACAAAAGTCTTCATATATTATTGTTAATATAAGAAAACAAAATACTGTAACAATTGGACATATCAGATATTACCCTTTTAGTTTATTTTTTAGCTCCATCATGCTGTATATTTACACTCTATGTCTTACATTCTCTCCTCTCTCAGTTTGTACCAATGCCTGTGCTGTATGGAGTGTTTCTCTTCATGGGTATCGCATCACTCAAAGGTGTTCAGGTAATAATAATAATCTGTTCTTGTATCTATAGCGCAAAACACATAATGATATACAGTCCCTACACGCTTCCAAAGAGCTTTGAAAATTAATACCCTAGCTTTAGCTTTAGCTCTGGCAGCCTTTATCAGCGCACAGTGCATTTCAAGGAATAATCCTCCAGGTACCCATTTACCTCACCTGGGTGGAGTGTGGCAAATTTTGATTAACGTCTTGCCGAGCGTACCTTGTGGTTCACAGTCTAGTGACTTATCCACCGGATCACAAACACCTCTACTGTATGGCTTTTCTCTTCTCATTATCATATGCTTATCTCGTAAATGGAACAAAAATATTATAATGGTCATACTCCTGAAGACATCTGCATTATGAGAAAAGCATATATAATGATGTATATAACTTGGAAGATAAAAATGATATCGGCTTCTCGTACAGTGCTCCTTCACAGCAATGGGCTAAAGGTGCCCCAATATTTCCCCTACATCTAGTTTGAGTTGCTCTCAGCATTCAAGGAGTTTCATCCTTCCAGGTTTAAATTTTGCTACACCTGGGTGGAGATGGGCAAACGTAGATTTATGTCATGCCAAAGAACACAATTAAGATTACACTTGAAACCCATAGCCTATTGGAACCTGATGATTCCTTTATTAACTCTATGGCGATTAGAAAATTCAGCAGTCCTTGTGTTAAAGTGGAGTGAGTGTTGTAAGCAATGGTAAACAAATTATTTGAAAATACACAAATGTTAATGTTTGTTTTTTTGTGGAAATGCATTCTTTTTTCTTACTCATGTTTTCTCCCTCTCATTCCCCACTACTATCCCCCTTTTTCTCTTCTTGTTTTTAATATTATCAATATTTTGTAATTATCTTGTTTTCCATGCTCTGCTTCTTTCATTGTAAAAAATGGAAAAAGGATGATGAATTTAATTGAATTTGAATTTGAATTTAATTTAATTGTAACGCTGTCACGCCCATGCTTTATTTCCCACAACATTACACCTCTCCCATCTCCTTTATTCACCCCTGCAGTTTGTGGACCGTCTATCGCTGTTCTTCATGCCTCTCAAGTACCAACCAGACTACATCTACCTGCGTCATGTCGGCATCAAGAAAGTTTATCTCTTCACCTTTATACAGCTCATGTGTTTGGTCGTGCTCTGGGTTATTAAGTCAACCGATGCAGCTATCGTCTTCCCCATCATGGTAAGTCATGGTGATCTAGAGGTTTAGGGAAATGTGTGTGAGATAGATGATAATACTCCTTTTAGAGAAGTGGACTTGTTCCTGTACACTCATTTGATAATAATAATAATCGTTGTAGGTCCTCATATATCGCTTGTATCTGTCATACTTGACAGTCCTGGCGTTCCAATGTTGATACCCGGCTATTTTCTTCACCTGGGTGGAGAGTGGCAAATGTAGAGGAAATGTCTTGCAAAAGGATACTAGTGTGTGACAGGGATCCAAACTAAGTACCTTGTACTTCGTAGTCTGAGGACTTATCCACTCGACCGTAACACCTCCACATTTATTATGATGGAGAATTTGTTGTTGTTAAAGGTTTGATACTTTTGAAAAGTTATGTAAATATTTTATTGCCTCTCCAACGACGTAACCTGGGGCATTATGTCCGTCCGCCCTAATTCCCGTTCTCTTGATTCCAGCCAAACTCAAATGAATGAGTAGACTTGAATTACATATTTGAAGGGGGAATATCCCAAGAAAAGAGAACAAAATTGGCCGGTTTGGTCCTAGACCACCTTTGAAAAAATAAATGAAATAATGAATAAATAATATAAAATAAATAAAAGACTATGACTAGCACTGTATTACCTTCCATTTCATGTTTGACCTTTGACCTTTGACCTATGTCAGGTGTTGGGTATGGTGGTGGTGAGGAAGCTAATGGACTACGTGTTCACCAAGCAAGAGGTGATGATTTCATGCCTGAGATGACCAAATAAAATAAATAAATGACTATGACTATCACCTTTAACCTTTTGTTTGACATTTGACCTATGTCAGGTGTTGGGTATGGTAGTGGTGAGGAAGCTAATGGGACTATGTGTTCACCAAACAAGAGGTGATGATGTTGGATGATGTCATGCCTGAGATGACCAATAAAATAAATAAATGACGATGACTAAATCTTTGACCTTTGATCTTTGACCTATGTCAGGTGTTGGGTATGGTGGTGGTGAGGAAGCTAATGGACTACGTGTTCACCAAACAAGAGGTGATGATGTTGGATGATGTCATGCCTGAGATGACCAAGAGAGCCAAGCATGACCGCAAGAAGAAGCAAGAGGAAGAGGTGGCAGCCTGTGAACAGGTAAGAAACAAAAGAAGTAATGATGATAATGGGGTAGTGGTGACTGTATCGATGGTGCTGACGATGATGATGGTGATGATAATGGAGATGATTTTATTTGGGGTTGCTTGTTTACAAGTTTTTAACTTATTTTAGCAATCCCGGTATATTGTAATGATTTCATTTGTAATAATTTCATCTTTATTTTGTATCTTTTGCCGAATAAATGTTAATTGAATTGAATGTTTGCAGAGTGCTTATAATAAGAATGATAATAGCAGTTGGATGTATAAAACTTTCCCCCCTGAGAATACAAAGCACTGAATACTTGTTGGGGGTTATTGTTCATCATTATTATACATAACAGTCTATTTTCTTGACATGGGCCTACTTGAGAGTGAGAGAAACAGAGCCGTTAAATTCATAGCCTATCCAGTCTGCTGTAAAATGAGTGTAGACTCCATCCTGTAGAGGGCGCTATCATAAAAAGACTTTCATAATGATTGAATTCCTTCCCACTTTACTTTGTTACATTAGGTATGGAAAAGTTGCTTCCAATACCAGGTCGTCATTCAGAGATTGTTTTTATTTTTATTTCATCTGATAATGTGTGTCCCTTGTATCATTTCTTTTCTCTCCCATTGAGAGCTGGTTATTTTCCAAATGATTTAACAAGAGTCTTTATTTACTTCTGTTGATTTGTGTACAGCGCTATATAATTTTTTTAAATTTATGTTATTATTCTCTCTACTCGACATTACACCGGTCTTGAAAGTTTGTGTGCATGTTTGTGCAGTGATATTAGTGAACTTTTAGAGAACATACATGTTTTTGTTATATTTGTTTCAACTAAACAGACATTAATCATTGCTTTTGTAGATTAGTACCGATCAATGTGTAATGATAATACTGCTTAATTTCATATCGCATAATTGTCCATTTTAAATTATCATGAAATCATCAGATTTGAGACTGAAAGAAGAATGATATATATTTTTTTCCTCCTGTGACAGTTTCAATTCCTCGCCAAATTAAAAAGATTGGGTTGCGGTATAAAGTGGAAGTATAAAAAGGTGACAGTATAGTGCATGTTCCCTGCCTGAGATTTAGTGAACCCTGAAAACAGCGACAAAAGAGATCAATTTTTCAAGAAGATTGTGGGCAAAATTGCTCTATGACCTTGTATTTGTATAGCATTATTGATGTCCGACAAGTAAACTACAATGGTCTTTTAATTCATAATTCATTTGGTCAGTCTGGATGAAAACTCATTATTAAATTTAAGTACTTAATTATTTGCACGATTGGAAAAAAGTTTACTTTGACTGATGAACCAGGCTGTTTAGTATGCTAAGCCTGTGGTAATGAGAAAATCATTAGTCTATGGGTTGGAGCTATTTTTAAAAATTATTTTGTAATGAAGAAAAGGGATGGATTACAGAAATCTTCTTTGTCTAGGGTTGTTCATTTTTTTATTTATTTAGGATGTATGTGTCGATTAATTTTTATAGTTGGGTTTATTTCTTCAACGTCTAGAAATTTAGACCATTTCAAAGAAAGAGATGGTATTTTCAGTACTTCTGCACATTTTCCAAAGCGGCATTACAGGGTGAAGAAATAGACCCCCAAACAACAAATTTAGACCTTTCACAAATGACAGGTCTCAAGCATGTATATTGTGCATGCATAGCATGAGGAAGGTCTAACAACCTTTTGAATGGTCTACTTGAGAATCAGAAAGGCACTCCCGTCTCTCTGGCACTCAACTGACAATGTCACATCTCTAACCCCTCAGGTTTGCACCAAAAGACTGATCTCTCAAATTCACTTTTAAAAAGACTTACTCATTGACCATCGTTTGCACATCTATTAACCATTCACTAATTATTGGGAGAACAAACCTAGAAGCTAAACTAGAAAATATTAAATCCTAAAGAAAATTTGTAATGTTTTTTTTAAAGAGTGCTTTACGATGCCCGATGTTCAGGAGAAATCACAAAATAAAATTCAAAAAAAGAAAGAAATATGAAAAAAGAAAATTGTTCCCTTTGAAAACTTGCAGACCAGGAGGGTTAGCGGACGATGATCGTCTTTCTATGCTCTTCAATTTTTTGAAATTGTAGGTTAAAGACCATAGTAATTTTGTTTATTAACAGGGAAGAAAACGTTCGGACACATTTCAACTTTTACAGCGTGCATCGGCCATGGCATCTCAGGAACGACCTAAAATGGTATTTGATATTAATTATAAAGAAGCACAGATTAGTTAGGATGACTAAACTTCATATGATGTACAAACCTTTTTTTTGTCCAGTGTTCTGCTTTTCCATTCCACTCACACACTGTCTGTTATATTAGTTTAACAGAAACATCCCACAGGAAAGAATTGTTTTGTAATATCCAATTAAATCATTTTTCTAAAGTATAAGATTAAGTATAAGATTAATCTCCTGTACCATAGATAATTAATTAATTATTTAATTGGAATGTCATGATAATACGATATAGGATGTTTATGTGCTATGATTTTTTAAAATTTTTTTTACATGCATGATAATGATCTACACAAAATATTTAACATTCTAACAGGTAAAGAGATTTATAAATTTGATAATTAATTAATTTTGGGTTTGAGGGTAGTACACCTCATAACACCTTTCATCACCATTAAAGTTAATGGCTTTATCTGTGTTTTTTAATTGAATGCTGGAGCATACCCTTAGTTTCATGAATGCTTAATATCACTGTGTAATGGTGAATGAATCTACTACTAGTGGCAGACCTAATTATCAATCAAGTTCCCAAGTTTCATAGTGTTAGGTAGAGTGAATTGTAGGTGGACTGTAAGCATTGTATCACCAGAGGGGGTACTTAATGCATGGGTGACAAATATTATACTTATCAAGAGGTTTCCTATTAAGTAAAGTAATGGGTGGACTGTCAGTCATTCGCCGCAAGAGGGAACTAGAGAGAATACTACATGCATGAGCTGTACAGTAGTTGTCTGACCATACATACACCTTTCTTCTCTTATGCATGCTACTTGTGCTAGAATTTGATCTAGGTATTTAAAATGGCTTGAAATGTTTAGAGGATGCAATTCATTCCAAATTTGTATTTTTTTTGCTATTATATGCAAACAGGCTAAAAATGGTTCAGCAATGAAAGAGAAACTGAAAGATGAAGAACCAGCTTATTCGCCGCCGCCATCATCGCCTAAACCTACAGAAAATCTAGAAGAAACAGAATCGGTACTGCTTGGAATGGTGCTAGTAATGCATGGGGGAAGGAAGGGTAGGGGTGGGGTAAATATAAGACCAGCATGAATTGATATGAATGGGACCACACACAATGAGGATGTTGTTTGCTATGTAAGAATGATTTGAATGAACAAGGATGTGGTAATACTTCTCTACATAGAATAAGTGGCATACTAGTTCACATGAAAGAAAAAGATGAATGAAAACAATGCATCATCATTTTGCGGAATCACACAACAGTTTCCCAATATTCAACAAAAGCAAGAGCCATGCCGGGTCCGTCTCGGTGCATGTGTCGATGAAAGCAAATGGTTCTAAACAAAATTCATTGATACAATATCTTTTTTGAGAATATGCCAAATCTATATTTCTCAAAGCAGGACAACACAGAACATTGCATGAATCAGAAATATCTGAAATGAGAAAGGAATGGCCAACTTAGGCAAGAGCTCTTTAGATATGGCTGCAATGAATGAGGGCATGAGCATGGATAGATACATGTAGAATGTGCACATATTCACATATTCTTCCCCCCCCCCCCCTTCCCCATCTGATTTCACTTACCAAAGTGATGTGACTCAGGCTGAGTTATTAAGAGTATTGTCCTGATTTGATTTCTCTAGAGTTATGGTTATGAAGCATACCAGGACTCAGAAATAAAGAAAGAATTAAAGAATAAGAAAAGAGATGGAATCCACATAAAAAGGGAATGAAATCATCCCATGTTTGAAGTCAACAGATAAAATCATCCATGCAGTCAAAATGGAAGCTACCATTCGAACTTTGATTGTGGTAGTTATACCAGTTTGGCAGCATTTTTTTGTTTTGTTGTTGTTGTTGAATTCCATGGAAATGTGAGAAATTTGATCCCTGAAAGTTTTTCCCATATGACCACAAAGTCTAGAGACTTTTCAAGTAACTTGGACCACTGCTAGAGCTTGATGCATGCGTGCATGTAGGTCACTAGCTTGAGTGATATGAGTGACATGCACATATATATATTTTTTTTTGTAGCAGGATGATAATTTACTCCTTTAAATAAAACTATTTGCAACTCAAGAGCAAGTGACAGAGGCAGCTAAATATTTCCACATGTTGACAAAGATGTGTGTTTGAAGAGTTTTCATCAGACCACTGGTCTAGTGCTAAACTGATTGTGTCTTTCTTTCCTCTTTGTCTTCTAGATCATTCAAGATTGTTTTCCATCTCGGAATGGCCTTTCAACTTATCCTCAACTGAATTAACCCAGTGTGGTAGCCACCCAAATCATGGCAATAACCTAACCATTGTTTTGATTCTGTAGTAGATCAGGAAGTTTCCAGGACATGTCTAGGTGCAGAGCTGCCAACTAGTACGGATTTCCCGTAATTGGTACGGAAATTAACGACCATTACGGAATGTTGTCTCAAATTACGGATTTAAAAAAAAAAAAAAAAAAAAAAGATTTTTTTTTTTTTTTTTTTTTTTTTTTTTATGAATTAAATATGATTTATCGTAGCGAGTGCTGTGAATAGGAGCCATTTTTCATGATAAACTGTGTTGTGATGACCTGAAATTCAATACTTAACATCTTTGTGTGAGTAAAATCACCAAAAATTTCAGATAATCATGCGTCCGCGCAGTGTTGGTGTGTCGTTTTTTTAGATTCATAGCGCCGCATAAGAAATTACTGATTTATACCCCAAATTACTGATTTTGAGCCTTGTGATTACTGATTTTCTGTTCTGGAGGTTGGCAGCTCTGTAGGTGTCTCTCTCTCTGGAGCTGATCCGATCGTCAACTGAACTGAGAACCTGATACATTACCCATCCAAAGAATGCTTCTAACCTAACCATTGTCTTTATCTTACTTTTTCTTTCTTGAAGATCATTCCAGGCCATGTCCAAGTGCCTCTCTCTGAAGCTCATCCACCAGTTGAACGATGCATGCTACAGCAACAATCGCTTTGCAGTCAATAGGCCTGTCCTCATCAGCTCGAGATTGCCTAATAACCTGCTATTTTAACTATCCCGATGGCAAATTATCCAGCTAATTTGCGTCTTCATCAGCCCGCAGTTGCAATCAGCGGGATATTTGGTCGAGATAATCATCCCAATATTTCTTGGGCTAGTTTGCAAAATATCCCGCTATTTGTCCGGTGCATCTTCACCAGCCCGAAGACTCGCACTATGCGCTAACGCTGAGCAAAATATCTTGAGCTCGAGTTTTGAGATCGAGTCTCGAGCTGAAGACGACATGATTTGCAACTTCAGGCTTATTTCCCAAATCAGAAATAGCGGGCTATTTGGCAATCTCGAGCTGATGAAAACATACCTATTGTCCCACAATATAAACACATTCTCATAATGGATCATTCTCTTTGTGTCATTGTCTCGTAGATCAAGAACATTCCAGGCCGCGTCCAAGTACCCCTCTCGGATGGTAACATGCTGAGTATCCCCGTTGACAAGGTAGAGTTCCACCCAGAGGTTGCATGCATCAACATTCCCGAGGACATGGCCAAGACTGGGGTCTGGAAAGCATTGGCTAAGAACGCTGAGGGCGGCCAAGTCGTCCACAGAAAGCCACATGGAAAAGAGTAAGTGGGACACATCTTTTTTTTTATCTCTATCAAGAAATTGAAAAACAATTGAAGGGTTTGAACTCTTTCCCTAGTTTCAAATATACAGAGTTAACCGTGAATGATGAATAAGTGTCTATTTTTATTTTAATGAATATTACATTTGTTTCTCCATGTCTCTCCACGTAGGATATGCAGTCAAACCTGTCTATAGTGACCACCCAAGGAAAACACATAATTTTTTCTTTGTAGACAGGTTCCTTTAGTACATATTTCAATGAGAAACCATTTTCAAGGGAAACAAAAAATGTGGTCTTTGTAGACAGGTACTCTTTGTAGACAGGTGGTCACTAAAGCAGGTTTGGCTGTATTTAATTCTCATATTGCACAATTTTCAACCTGAAGTATTGTGAAATTGGATGATTGGGTATTACATTTGATACAGCTTTGCTAATATCAACAAAGTCTTTATGTTGTCAATGCAGACTTGAACTTGAATGTGTGCAGTAAATTGCAACAGAGTGTTTAATCTGAGAAGCATACATTCACTCACAAAAGAGTAGAAACTGAGCTCTGTATTTGCTATTAGGTAGTTGACCTGTGTCTAGTGTGACATTGGAAGACTAAGTGGCACTTTCTTCTCCTCCTATACAGGAAATCCAGTGGAGGACGTCCTAATCTGGACCTACCCACAATCCCTGGCAGCCCTCGGGAATCGTCGTATCTCGAGACCCAACGAGGGAGCATTCAGGAGGTGCGCATCGAGGTCCCCGAGCAGTTCCGACGCACCCCGTCTCCACCCCCAACTCACAACGGTACTGATAACGAAACCTCTGTGTAAGCACAAGAAGGTCTCAACTCCATCGATGCGATGCCGACCGACGCAGTAGTGTTCTGGAGAATGGGCAAAGCAGAAGGCTTTAACTACAGTCTATATGATTTTGACTGACTGGTTAAAAAATATAATTATTGTACTTTATTTTCTTGTAGTGACATGAATATTCATGAAGTGGAATGAATATTCATCAAGATGACCGTATTATGGCAGGGAAGAAAGATGTGTGATCATGAGTTTTAGAAAAACTTATTTTGTCAATCATTTTGTGATTTTTTTTTTTAATTTGTAGAGAGAGGTGCGTTCAGTCATACATACATGTATATTTTTTATTAATTGAAGAAATGCTGATATAACCTGTATTACCTAATGCTAGCAGCCTACTTGATTGCTGTCAAAGCTACATGGCTTAGAAAGATGAGGAGCTAAACAGGACTTAATGGCAGAAGAGGACATCTGTTTTAACTTATACACAAATATTGTGATGTTTAATTTGATATTGTATTTGAAGCCATTTATTTTAAAGATTGTGTGTGCGAGCCTGCTGCATGGTATTTATTCTGTGCGTGTGTTTATCCGATGAGAAAATGTAACATTAGGAAAGAGATTTGTACACATTGCATCGGACGGTGCCTGTCTTGGATTTACCACTTAACATCCTATCCAAAGGACATGTTCTTATTGCAATGTGTGCAAACTTCTCACTATGAGAATGTGAAAATTAACTATGTGAGGTGATGATGTGACTGCGAGAAAGTAGACTACACATCTACAATGAGTGTGTTACAGTTAAATGGGTGATTTACAGCTTTAAGGAGAACCCAATTACTATATATTGACTCCCTCCATTCCATAGGCTTGTACATAAACTTGTCACCACATATCTTGGAGTGTGGTATCTAGCTCTATAATTCTAAGAGATTTTATCAGGCAGCAGGGATTATAATCAAAGAGAGAGATATAAAATTATTTGTCTTTGAGAGATTTTTTTTCTTTCTCTCTTTTTTTTCTTTTTTTTCTTCATGCAGACAGATTATTGGCAGATACTGAGAGACTTTGTACAAAGAAAATCATGGCTTTAATGATTCGTTAGTAATCTGACTTAACGTATATGTAAATTGGTGATGCATGATTGCATACCGTATATATATACACAAATACCACTATGTTATACTTACTTGTCCTTTTGATAATGATATTCGAATATCACTTTCTTTTTAAAAACTTTTCTGTATCCTTATCTTTACTCTCTAATTTCCCTGGCATATAAGCCAACATGTTTATCTAGACAGAAAGAACAGGCTCAGGGGGGTTTTGTAAAGAGGTCTATGTCAGTAGCATTTCTATTTGACTACAGACAAACACACATGTCACAATATGTGAAGTGGCGTCTACTGAAACAGTGCAGTGAGCAGTTCACATCAGACCATGTGAAAAAGAATCATCATTCTTACTGTATCAGAACATAAATCGTATTGGGTGAAGGGTAGAAGCAAACTGTTTGTAGATTTTAAAAAACTGATTAAACTCTTGCCAATATCATGTCAACGTGACCTAAGACAATCTTGGTATTATTAATCAAGATTAAATGTAAAATGTCCAGGGATGGGAAAAGAAATCATGCACAAAGCTCGTGATTTGTAAATATGCTAGAAACAAGGCAAGCTCTATCTTTTAGACTGGCAATAAAAAGTATATTACCTCCATTACAGTCAAACTTTTTGTGTAAAAGTGTAGCCCTTCAAAGAATATGTTTGATGGGATAAAGGACAAATGGGATTAAATAATGACCTTGTTTGTAGAGTCTAGTAGAGTAGACAATATTTCTCTTTTTATCTTTTTTTCCTCTTCTAAAAGTATATTTCATGAGATTTCAAGTGATGTTTGTAAATTAATATTGTAATAATGATTTGAGGAAGATTGAGATGGGTAAAATTCTTGTAAACTACATGTATTTAAGAGCACTTCCAAAACCAAGTGAAGATTGTAAAGAGATATATTTTGTTCACCTTATATTATGCAACTTTCTACCACTTTGAATCTTTGAATGTGCTTGTCTTTGTTTTAGTGACATTTGATAGGTCTTGGGTGTAAATTGATATCGGTAGCCATTTTGTTTCATACTAGACCTTTAAAAAAAAGAACATTATTATGTTGAATGTCTATGAAGTCTGAAAATATTCAAGGGACCTCATGCAATCCGCAAAAAATAATGTACGAGAGTATATTTTTAGCCGGATTGTACGGATTTGCAATAAAGAGTTATCATGATTATGATAATGATTTATTTGTTGTTAAATATCAGATATTTAAATTAATACTGCCAACTTTGGATTGTAAACAATATGGGATACCAGTGAAGAAGTAATAAACCCGCGATTGGACATTCCTCTATTAATCATGATTAAAAGAGATTTTGGTCTAGTCGTCACACGGAGGATGTACATTTTATAAATATGTTTGAGTGTGTATTTGCTAACTAGTATATACATGTATACAAGTAAACATTTGATGAAATAGAGTACACCCTTCATAAACAATATAGGATTTCATTCTTCTCTTACTGAAGTGTTATGTGCACAAATCCCTAATACAACTCATAGAGATCATTTGTAGTGGTATTAAGTTGTAAAAGTAGACTACGTATTCGTGTTTGTATAAAAACTGTAAGCATATGTAAAACATATATGATCTTACGACGACACCTTGCTAGTGAAAATATTGATGCATTTGATGTGAAGTAGAAGTCATTTGCTCCAAAATTGTAAATAAATTTGATGTTAAAACTAAACAAGTAATAATATATGATCAGGAATGTGTTGATGAATTATCTAGTTTGCGTCCCAGCTGGAAATATGCTATTTTCTTTCTTCAAAACTCTACTTTAGTAAGTAAATGTATGAATCTTAATCTAAGTCTCGTGGGAGATGAAATGCACGGCCATATTGGACAGGCGGCCGTTATAGAGAGGTGGCCACTAATACAGGTTTCACTGTTTATTACCTGTGCTACATGGTACATAATCAAAGAGAGAGACAAATTTTATTGCATTGGAAGTCTGAATTGGGAAATGCCCTTTTGCATTTTACAGCTCCTACTTCACTTCATCATTTAATAAGAATGTTATCATATTTGCGGCATTTTATGTACAAATATCATACATACTGTTGTTTACAATGAGAAATTTATATTGTAGATCTATTGCAGTAAATATCGCATAGTGTGAACAGATCCTCTAGCTACCTCCAGTCTAGCCTCTTGTCGATGCCCTCGCGCTGTTGGAGTCTCTAAATTCTGACGAGCGAAGCGAGTCAGAGAAACCGAGGCGCTTGCGCGGAGGGCCTCTTGACAAGTGATCTGAATTATATATTCATGAGACCCGATTTCCTACTGAATAAGAATTATGCATGTCTAGACCGCAGCGATTGTGTGTGTGTACGTGTGTGTTCGGGATTGCCCAACTAGGCTAGTCTGCAAGCACAGACCCTAATTTGACACTTTATCAAAAAATCATTGTGCCTTGAGAGAAGCCTAGCCCAGCTATCTACTGGTACCTACTGGTTGTACCAATATAGGTCAGGAGCAGCTATAGTACGTGGTATATGGTAGTCTTATAGTGCACACTCTCATTTACGACTGACCAGGGTTTGTGCTTGCAGACTACAACTAGGCGGCCAGTCTCGCTCTCACGGAGGGAATTCGCACAGAGCGGTAGATATTACGTCATAGTAGCTATCTCTGATTGGATGACTTTCACCGAACTCTGCTAGGGTCGGAATATTCGCCAAACAAAGTAAAACATAAGAAATTCAGATCACTTGTCAAGAGGCAAGCGCCTCGGTTTCCAACAGCGCAAGGGCATCGACAAGAGGCTACCTCCAGTCCTCCTAATAGACTAATGTGAATGACCCCTTGTGTTTAATAATGACTATTTGTAAAGCGCTGTATCCATAATACTGGCATTACATATAGCATTTATTGTAAATGGATTGTAGTCTGTAAACACCACAAGATTAATCAATTGATCGTTCTGTCTTGTGGTACATAGCATGAAACCAGTTTTGATAACCATCTCTATAAAAAGACCGCAATTAGCATTTCCCTTCAAAAGTCATCTCTCATTTAAACTTATACTAAAGGAACCTGTTCATAAAGACCACCTACCTAGAAAGACTAATTTTCTTGTCTATTATGCATCCTGTATATATAGGTTTCACTGTTTGAAGGTTTATATGGTCAAACCTGTCTATACAGGCCACGGCATGGAAAGACATAGTACAGTGACTGGTGAAAGGTGGCCTTTTTAAACAGGTTGAATAAAACAATTCCTTCTAGAGGAGGACAGTATACATGTAGGGGGCCATTATAGACAGGTTACCTATAGGAGTGACCACTATATAAAGTTGTGGCACCGAGACAGAATGGACTGTATATACTCTATACTCACACTTCCCAATACTGCGCCATGTTTTACCAAAGTGATATATACTCAATATGGTTACTTATAATTCATGATACTAGTATTGGTTGAAATTAACAAATTTCTTCGATTTGAGGTAACTGTGTTGTTGTTTTTTAGTACAAGACATGCTTTGTGTTACCTTACAGGTCCTTATGTAAATAGAGACCAACATATCTATATCATGCGGTGAGAATTATCAATTGAAATGAACTGCCCCTCGAATATTATTTCAGCAAGACTATACTTACAATACTCGCGAAGTGGAAAGTTTAATTTGAAGCCTGTTTGACAACGATGATTACAATGCTCTTTATTACTACATGTATGTTTATCTATTGTTGTGGATTTTCTTTGTTTGTATTATACATTAAGAAGTACCAAATTACATGTAAGTACCAATGAAGTGTGTGGTTTAGAGTCGTGGAAGCGAAGTATAATGCTAGATGAATTCTTGAGAAAATAAAACAATTATACATTTTAACTCGAGCAAAAATATATAGAGATACTTGAGAGATGCTCGACATCAAAATGATGCATTAATGTCAAAACATTTTTGGAAGATACATGTAGTCTTCACCATTATGTTACCATAAAAACTGCAAGTTGATGTTTGGAAAACTAGAAAAAACAAAAAAACAGAAAACAATTTTGAATTTGAAATGAAATACTTGTTTGATTTTTTTTTTCTCAGAGGGAATTAAATTAAATTAAAGGTATTGCATCTCATCACACAGAGACTTGTAGACATATTGAATTACAATGAATTTAACATTACAGTATTAGGTAGCCCAAGGCATAGTATTTTGTGTTTTTCCTCCTTTTATTTATTATATATCTCGGACAACTAAATTATATTTCTGAGATTTTCAATTCCTTGAAACTTCTACGTTTCAGGAAAATTCCATTGGATAAGCATCATATGAAACATATATCTTATTTTCAATTTTCTAGACAATAATCAAAATTCACGCTCTTGTTTCAGTAGACAGGGTTATTCTTATTCTGACTGTAGAATCTCAATTTCCTTTCTCACACGGGGTAAAAAGTTGTTTGGAGGATCAATTTTTGTATTAATTCATCATAATGGGGTATTTTCATCCGTTTTGATGCCCCCTCAAATTGACACTACTTTTAAAACCATACAATGTCACTATCAGAGTTAGTACCTGTAATATGAACTGTTATTATGTAGGTTATATTATTCATCAATACAATACACTGTATTATTTAAGTTATTGGTATGGGTGATACAGGCTAGAAAGAGGCCAGTGGACTCCTGTATATTATCTAAAAGATTTCGATTTCTTGATGGAGTGCTTGTAAAAAATACTTCTATTGATTGTAATGAGAAAGATTAGCAATATTTGTATCATTAAGACATGAAGTGTGTTTATCCTATAACATTCTGTTTTCATCCTCCCTTTCTCTGTCTCTCTCTTTCTCTCTGTCTCTCTCTCTCTGTCTCTCTCTCTCTCTCTCTCTTTTTCTCTTCTTTCTTTCTTGACGTTTGATGTAATGGTTATTCTATGCACCAGCTTACATTTGATGGTTCATGAAAATATGTCCTGAATTCATGCTACTCGATACTTTTAGGGAAGTATCTTTCATATTTGTTTGGCCTTTTTACAATTCTTCTCTCTCTCCCTAAATTCTCTCTCTTTCCCTCAATTCTCTCTCTTTCTCTCTCTTTCCTTCTAGTCTCTCTCTCACTCTCTCACACTAGGTAATTCTCTCCTCTTCCAAATTGTCTCTTACATCAAGATATGTATAACGTCTTAAAATACTACTACACATGAGTATTATTTCAAAACTGTTGATTGACTTTGAGTTTTCCTCTAAAAGGAAAGAAAAAATGCCTTGTATCTGTCTTCGTACTTTTTCCTTGCAGTGTTTTTTTTTCCTCTCTTGGCAAAGGAGAGTTGTCTGAGCTTTTGAGTTCTATCATCGCACATTTTGTGTCATTCTTAATCTTGTATCTGTATTGATGATCAATTCTCCTTTATCAGCTTTGGTATAAAGTTTGTTTTTATTCTTATCTTCATTGTTACTTCACTTAGAAGTATATAAATGTATGGGTGCTTAAACGCTTTATTCGTCTTATCTAGCTGAAAAGAGTTTTGATTCTCTTTTCACTAACTTGTAGGATTATAGTGAATATTGTAGAAACTAGGAGAAAAAAAGCTTCAAAATATTTTCCTTGTGTATTTCTCTTAAAATCCTGGTGGCAGATTATTAAACCCCACTAAGATTTGTTAAACATTACTTTATCAATTCTTCTGCCCTACTTCCCAAAATACCATTAATTGATATATGTTTATGAAAATATGTGAACATAATAGTCTTGTTTCATATTTCAAGGTTCTTCTTTTTGTCTCTTTTAGATATATTTTGTTATTTTATAAAAACGTAAAATCTGTTCAGAGCCAGACGGGCATTAACTACTTGTTAAAGCATATGAATTAATGCCCTTATGGCTCCAAAGCAAGTGCTTTTTATCCTGTAAAGTCATTTTAAAAGACAGAAAATAGTTTTAACCTCATTTTTTATAAGTATTTTCCAGTAAGACAGTGTGACAACAGCTTCCGTTGATTTCATATGTAGTTTTACATGTAATTGTAGATGTGTAGAGCCTTTTTAAAAATATTTCCTTTTATTTTTTGTGTGCATCTTTTGCTTTGTGCTGTTAAAGCTAAAGATTATTAGAGACCAAAGAGTGTTATTTCTCTCTACTTTATGAAAAATAATGTGATTTAAGTAGAAGACTTAATTTTAAGTTCTCTTTCGCCTATTTATGTTGTCTGGATATGCTAAAAATGTATTTTTCACAGTCAACAATTTGTAAACTTTTAGCAAATCGGAGATGTGATGATTTCTTTTGTGAAATAGAGAATCTCATTTTTATTGAAATATGCGCTAGTAACATAGTGATTTTGAGTTTGAAATTTTTGATTGAAATGGCATTTTATTTTTCTGAATACCAATGCTGAAAAAGGGATTATGTGTAAATCATTCCTTTGTTGTGATATGAATGTACTTATAAAGCGTATGTTTATGTCAAATCTAAGGAGAATAAATATCGATATCGTGGAGGATGAGATTAAATTCAACTGTATTTTATTGTCTTTTGTGAACTCATTGTGTCCCATAATGATAATCAAGTCACTATACAGGTATTCATCAATTCAAATCTAATATTCAAACGCTATATACCGGTAGTTAAGTTTCATGAATGCCATAAGTAAACCCCCCCCCCCCACCCCCAAATCATAAAATCATCAACATAAAATAAGTGAGAATGATTTTTGTTCTCATTATCCCAATACACTATCAGTCCTTTCACTGGTATTCCCATTCAATGCTGCCACTAAATTCAAAGATAATAAACTGCACGGTACATGTAGACTATATCATTTAAGTGTTTTAATACCAGAATTTTTGAGGATGACATCAAGTAGCCAATTTGATTTTGTTTATAATAATTATTGTATACGTAAATTCACGTTTTTCATTAGAGTTTGATTTCGCTTTACTACAAAATACACGCACCGCAAAAGTACAATAAATTCAAATCCAATTAATACTTAGAACATGGATCTACTACGTAGAAGGTCCATATGTTTATAATTTATAGAGTGGTAGGAATTAATATCAGTACACAAGCACAGTATTGAAAATGAAATCGGGGATCTATTGCTATTATGAAAGTACATGTAATAATGTGATAATATCAAAAGTGTTATCGCATCTTTTTTATTAAATGAAAATATCCACACACACAAAAATGACGGCACCCATGCCACACCCCCTCCGAAAAAAACACATACAATGGATGCTTAGTTAGCGTGAGACTTCAGACTAACTCACTAGAGGTTCAAAGTAATTCGTGTCATCTGGGTTAATTATCATGTTCAAGATGTAATAATGTCTTGTGCAAATACATTTATTGGACTGGTCGGCTAGAATATGAGGCGTTAGCGTTGCATGTCTGAAACTAAATTCCACCCAAGATCGCATTATCACATCCCGATAATGATGATGATTAATGATTCAATGTCATTATGAGCTTTTGTCACTCTCTTGCTGTGACGTTAGAGGTCAGGGGTCATGGTCATATCGCACGCTAATGTGTTGGGTTAATTTTTTTTATGATGCTCATAGTAAATAGCATATTAGAACACAATATTGAACTTCATGTTGTTTGATGTCTGTATAATACTAAAGAGCTCTTGGAAAAATGAGAGTTCTGTTTGTTAATGGTTAAATAGGCATCATTCAGAGTTAACATTGACTTAAAGGCGATTTGGATAAGGAGTTATATATACAGGTCTATTGTGTTTATTGAAACCAAGGTAAGAAAAACTGGGTTAAGTTCAAGATTATAATATTGTACATCAGCTTAATTCAATGTTTTGACGTTTGAAGCTTAGCTGAGGAATTGTAGATAACGAAATGAGCTCATCCGGACACCTACCCCCTGGACAACTACCCCTGGATAATCACCCCTAGGATAACCATCCTCTAGAAAAACTACCCTATAGGACAACTACCCCTAGGACAACTACCCTCTAGGACAACTACCCTACGGGCAACTATACCTCTTGACAACTTCCCGTATAGGACAACTTCCCCCGGACAACTACCCCCCCCCACACACACACACACACACACAACTACCCCTAGGGCAACCGCCCTCTAGGACATATACCTCCTTGACATTCCCACCTATGGTAACTACCACCCAACTACCCCCGTACAATAACCACTTAGTGTAATTATCAATCGGGGGTAGTCGTCCTAGAGGGTGGTTACCAGAGGGTGGTTGTCCAGGGGGTATGTCCAGGGGGTAGGTGTCCAGGGGGTAGGTGTCCTAGAACCATAAGTGAGACATCGAGTTGCAATACCCGCTGAGGAATACTTTATTGAAGCAAGAAGGCGAGACGAAGAGATAAAATCGATAAATTACAATAGGTAAATAAATAGAGAGGAAAGTACAAGAAAAGGAGTTGTATTATGAGAATGTGCCTCGATATAAATTTATATTGAATATTCGCCAATGTGATTATTTAATGTTAAAAAGGAAGAAAACATAATGTACTCGAGAAACTGGCCTCTACTGAATCTGTTGACTGCGATTGGCATCATTGTCACATTGCTTCACTACCCATATTTTCATCTGAAATTGGTTGTTAAATATGGATCTTTAATAAGTTCACTTCATGAAGAGCAGAAATTGTTCTATTTGTTGTCTATACGGTTGCACCCCTGGGAAAGAACGGGATACACTCGTTTTTTCTTCTTCTATGGTTCTTTTTTCTGAAGGTTCATAATTACGAACACAAATTCCCATACTAGGAGGATCATCAATTGTTTTCCGAAAATGAACTATAGGGTTCATAATTCCGAACTTTCGTTGCGTTATTCCGAAGGCTTGTTTATCCGTATGATCATAATTCCAAATGTTAAATATAGCGTTCATTATTCTGACGGTTCGTTATTCCGAAAAACGATACAAGTTATATGTAACTTTCGGAATTATAAACCTTCGAAAAAAAGCAACCGAAGTGAACAAGTTATGATTATAAGGGTGTCAGATGGGCGAAAGACCTATTTAATTGCAAACAAATAAACTTAAAGTGAATTGAGATCAAGCAAATACAGGAATCTGCTTTATCGGCTCATAATACCATCATAAAAGGAGCGTCATAATCGGGTATAATAGTTAGGGTCAAGAGATATTAGAGAAATACGTTTATTTATATATTAATATGGGTGGTTTGTGTTTGTATTTGCATTACGAGGGTTTATGCAGAGTATAAAACATAAAAGTCACGCCTAAAATAGGAGAACAAACAGAGATTAAGTTTTAAGGAATATTTAATTTTCTTTGATGTCGGCAATTCACGTTATTTCCTAATGAATTCATTAATAACTCCTAAAATTAAAAAATAATTGGGAAGAAAATACAGCATAACAAGTGCGACTTAACACTGCATGAATGTTTAGAAGGCTAACGCGACGGCGTGAAAACGTGATCAAAATTGCATTACAATGAGAGCACGATTATTTTCCCTCCTTAACATTCAAACACGCCATGAATCAAATCTATCGCGAATTGTCATCAAACTATTAAAATATCTTTATCCGCCCGTTTCTATAGCTGAATCCTAAACGAAACTGAGCAGACTACCCAAATAGATCATCTACCGATCACGATCAATAGCATAATCGTCTGACCGTTTGCTGAACCTAATCTATACAAGCCCAAATTACGATCTCATTTCTGCGCGATAATTATGAATTGGCACAATAAACCACATCGCACTTTGCGCCACCCACAGAATAATAATGATAATTCATGAGGAAAGATCAGACATGTCTACTTTGGCAAGCAAATGAAGAAAATAAATTGATAACATGGAAATGTTTGGTTTATTCGGTTCAACCACAGTGCGAGACACTTTATAGCCATAAAAGCTCGCTTGCGATTGGTTGGTTCGACGAGTTTATACAACATATACTAGCGATCTGATTGGTTGGTTAGTTTTTGCTGGTTGTTATGGGGCAACAAGTGTGCAATACTGAAATATTTTTGATGTAAATATTGTCTAGGTATGAATTGTATTGTTTTGACGGTTATCATATTTGATCAACCCAAATAACATACATTTGTTATGATACAAAATGTTGAAGTTTGATACATAATGTTGAAGCTGATAACTACACCCGTATAAATAATGGTAATATAAATGGTCAATATATTAATAGTGATAAAACACCCAAAACAACAGCAGCAACCATGATGATAACTACATCATCAAAACCTACCATGATAAAAACAGCAACAATACTAATATCAAGAATTATCGCATTAGTTTTACAAGGTTATTAGGCAAGGGATTCCAAGATAGATATTGCGAGTTTGAGACTGTAGGGACAATATATCAAGTATTTATAAAATACGAAATCAACTTTTCATTAACTTTCTCGTAAACCTGTAGGCAAGTCCAAATTATGTTGCCCAATATACATTGCCAACCACATCAAAATGTTAGTATACATTATGAGTGCATGAACTTTGATATAGCTGAGATTACACCAAATATCAAAGGAATTTATCGTTTAAATGTTTATAATGCTTTACATTGCTTGGGTAACGTATGTGACACAAACAATCCAAAACTTACACAATCGCAAGGAGTTTCGAAAAGTTTACCTATACCCCAGTTTCAATAGAATTGTGCTTCACCTATTAAAACGTGCGAACAACCGAACACGATTCTTATAGGCAATTACAATATGGCATTAAAATTGCTATTAAGTTGATTTCCTCAAAGTCATTGCGATGGTGTCACTGGTGTATTTGAAGGAGGGATAAGGGGCTGGGTTGGGGATTTCCCCTCCAGTCAGATTTCCGACCAAGAAAGAGAAATGCCGCTTCACCTATAGTCAGCAGGTTGGGAAGCACAGTAAACCAAGGAACACTTTTTTAGGTTTAATTTTCTTAATCAAACCAGTCATTTGGGGCGATCGATGCTTGCGAAACGTTTTCAAAAAGTAATTGGTAAAGTTATTCATGAAAACCAGTCCGGTTACATAAGAGGTCGTCTGGCGGCTTGCAAAGTAAGACTTACTAAAGATATTATCGAATACATGACAAGGAACGGCAAAAACGGTGCTCTTATGATGGTAGATTTGTCTAAAGCCTTTGATGTAATTGATGTAACTTTTATCAAAAAGTGTCTGAGTAAATTTAATTTTGGGCCTGTTTTCCAGAAGTGGGTAACAATTTTATACACAAATATTGCAAGTTCTGTGATTGTAAATGGTTGGTTATCTGAAACTATTAGTGTTCTGAGAGGAATACGCCAAGGGTGTCCCCTCTCGGCCTTATTGTTTGTAATGCCGCAGAATTAATGGCGAATAAAGTGAGAGAAAATAAGGAAATCAAAGGTCTAGATATTGATGATAAAGTTATTGATCTGAAATTGCTGCAATATGCAGATGACACCTTATTTTATGTATCTGATACAGGCGCGGATCCAGGATTTTCCAATAGGGGGGGCCGGAAATTTGAAAATTGCGCAGACCTTTTTTTAAAACTCAACATATCAATACTTACAAGGTCATATTAGAAGCACTATACCGGTACAATTTTTGTCATTTCAATCGGGGGGAGGGGGCTATAGCCTCTTGCCCGAAAAAGTAATTTTCTGGTTTCACAATTCGGCTAGTGAGCGAAGCGATCGAGCAAAAATTGAGCATAATATGTACATGTATATTATGAAAGTGTTATTTATCACGAAAATAAACGAGAAAAGATATCATATTCATATTCGGGCAGCTCGCTGTCCCCACCCCCCCCCCCCCATTACGCGCGAAGCGCAGAAGCTCTGATGTTTCATGAAATTATTAGAGGAGAGGATTCGTTGAACCATTCTCGACTCTAAATCATTGTTTGAATTTAGTTCGTCCCCCCCCCCCTCTCGCGCGAAGCGCGGAAACTTTGACCTTTCATAGTTTAATGAAATTATTAGAGAAAGAATTAGAAGATTCGTTGTTCCATTCTCGACTCTACATCCTTGTTTGAATTTAGTTCGCCCCCCCCCCCCCCCTCTCGCGCGAAGCGCGGAAGCTATGACCTTTCATTAATTATTAGAGAAAGAAGAAGATTTGTTGTACCATTCTCG
>JAVYIG010008960.1:0-83509 GCA_035222895.1 Strongylocentrotus droebachiensis
ATGTACATTGCTCTTCTCTACACCATAGCAAACTAATCTGTCGTAATATCAGTTCCCAGAAAACTCATTTTGATGGCTTTTCAGACAGAGTGCAAGGTGAAAACGAAGGAATTTTGCATGAAATGTCGCACCATGGTCCACTAAGGATTTAGAACAAATTGATTTGGTGTGTAAGGCACGTTTAATGTAACATCCATGCGCAGAGTAAATGATATTATAAAACGAAAACAAAATAATAATACCAATAACTTCACAAGATGACCCGTGAGAGCTGAAAAGCTCATTTACAATGTGGTCCTTCATTTAAAAAAATATAATCGCAATAAAAGTTAGGAAATATAAGCACATACATTAACAAAACATACTTTGAGAATAACAACATAAGGGAAATAAAACTAATATGAAGTTAATTAATATCTTACCAATTTCAAGTAATACATTATATGATATCACCCCTTTTCAGTAAATATCTAAGAGAAACAATTACACAAAGCATGAAGTAAATGCATTATTTACGCACAGTTAGTATTTACATACTATTTCGATAGAGGGGCGTTATTATTATATTGGATAATGTCAACTGTATACTGGCAATTAAAACCTATAGAATGGGCATCTTCTCATTCGGTTTAAATAGTTATCACATAATAAACAATAGAATATGAAATATAGGCCCGTGTTAAGGAAGAGCTGGAGCAGAGATGTATACACACTACAATAATGGTAAGATAGAATGTGAGATGGATTACAGTGATACTTTGATAAAATACAACTTCTTGTCACAAGCAAACGCGAGCACGTCTGGTGAGAGGGAAACGAAGTAACACCAACTACCTGATGTATAATCAATCGTCACATTACGTTTAGGGAACTCAACTCTCTCCTTGAGGTTCAGACCATCAAGGTCGTAGAGCCTGATTTGCAAGTACGACTGCGGCGGATAATTTTGACTTGGAATTACATTCGCTACATACACCCTGTCCTGCTCATCCACGGCAGCATACATGACATAGCTATTACATTTTAGGGACTCACCAGCATTCCCATCCCTGTCATAGACCGTCACCACGCTTGGCTTGGTGGAACATGAACTCGTGATGATCAAACCCGACCTGGTGCCAGATACCTGGCTTGTCTTGTTGTGTTTTGTAGGAATAGTGTGTTTGAGAGTGGATCCCGTCGGGGTCTAAGATATAGACTTTCTTCTCACTGTTCGCGATGAGGATTTCATCTGCTGGACTTCTGTTTAGTTTGAGATTTAGTTCGTTGCCTTTCACATGTATGGTTGATTTCCTGGATCCATTAGGAGCATATATGACTGCTTTGTTGTTACCAGTCGATATGAATACCAACCCGTCTTGTTGAAACACAAGATCAACGCACTTCATGTTACTTGTTATGTTCAATGCTAACTGCTCCTGATAACCAGTAGAATCGATGATATCTATACCACGTACATCAATATATCCGATAGCTACACTGTCCTTAGAGTACGGGGTCATACCATACATATGTCCCCGAAGATTTACAGACTCCATGACTTGCCACATGGGATCTGATTCTGAGTTGCTCCCGAGTTTAAGACAATTAGTATCATCTACAGGCTTGAACCTCTTCTCTTGTGCTGTCTTCCTGGCTGCAGCAGAAGTGTGATCAGTAGCTGATTCTGATATGCTCCCGAGTTCAATATGAGTATCATCTGCAGACTTGAACCTCTTCTCCTGTGCTTTCTTGCTAATGGCTGCAGCAGGGGTGTGATCAGGAGCTGATTCTGAGATGCTTCCGAGTTCAATATGAGTACCATCTGCAGGCTTGAACGTCTTCTCCTGTGCTTTCTTGCTAATGGCTGCAGCAGGGGTGTGATCAGGAGCTGATTCTGAGATGCTCCCAAGTTCAAGAGAAGTAACATCTGCAGAATTGAACCTCTTCTCCTGTGCTCTTTTCGCAATGGCTGCCGCAGAAGTGTGATCAGTAGCCTCCTTCAGCATGGCATCCAGCTCCTCACAGAGCAAGGTATGAGCAGACATACTGTCTGTCTCAAGACGACCCAGTCTGTCATTAGCTACCAGTGTTATTGAACTGCAAATACTCTCGATCCTTTGACGATCGTTGGATTTCAAGACGTTGAGGTCGTCATCGAAACTCCGCTTGACTGCATTGATCTGCTCGATGAGATTTCGAAGATTTTCTTCAAGCTCTTTGGCCTTAATGCTGTAGGTTTGATTGACATCGTCCAGTAGTTTCTGTACGGCAGTGTATACTTCATTTCGTTGTACCTCCACATTCTGAATGTTCCTTTCCAGTTCTGATTTTTTACTTGCACAACGCTGGACAAGGTCGTTCACCTAAACCAAAACGAATAATAGAAAAGTGAAAAGAACATATTTTTAGAATGAGGTGTATGCCAATTACATGGAGCTTGTTTAAAAATCAAACACCGGCATTTGCGCGCGTCGAGTGTTTCACAAAAGTAAGAAACTCGACCCCCCCCCCCCGGCACCCCTGTACACATAATCATAAGGACCGCAGAATTTAATACATTGGTTTTTTCTGTTTTCTTAGAAGGGAATACAACCCTTTTGATGAGATCGTTTCTATGAATTCAAAGCAGAAATATAAGATAAACAGAATGGAGATAGACCAAATAGAAATAGTATAATGATAATTATCATAATAATATTCATGATGAAAATAATGATTCAAATATTAGTTTTAACAAAAAAAGTAATATAATAATAATAAGAAGAAGAATACATGATACTACTTCTTTTAAGCCCAATTATTGTCAGGCCTTATTAGCCAAACGCGAGTTAAACAAAAAATAATGTCCGAAAGCCACACTTACCTTTAGCCGTAACTCTTGCTCGAAGTCAGCCTGATTCTTGATGTTGTGATTTTGATGATTGACTATCACGCACTTGTGACAGACGTGGACCTTACAATCCTCACAAAACATATCTTTGTTCTCTTGTTTGTGGATGCAGCACTTCTCATATAGGTGACCAATGCTGACCTTCCCCTTGATGATATCCTCCATGGATACAATCTCATGTCCTTCAAAGACTCTAAGGTGTTGGTGACAATCGAGACACTTATCACACATTTCATTATTACATGTTCTACAGAATGAGACAGCATCTTGATGAAACGTGCAAGCAGTGCATTTTGGACGCACCTGCAAGGCAGCATTCACCCCTCCACACTTGGCGTGGTAATTGTCTACAAGTCCGTTGACAGTCACATTGGTGAGGAAATCATCGACACGGTTCGCCGACAACTTGGTGACCTCCCTGCAGAGAGGACATATAATGTGATCAAGTTCCTGATGGGACAGGTCATAGTTCTTGAGACATTTCCGACAGAAGGTGTGTCCACATGAAGTCAGGATGGTTGCTTCGTCGAAGATACCTAGACATAGTGGACATGTTAGGTTATGTGAAGCGCTTGGAGCTTTCTCTTTTTCAATCTTCTCAGCCATTTGGATAAATAACGGATTTCTGGCTAATTAAAAACACGAGTTCATTCTACACATATATCGTATAATTTATGTCCAATAAAACTTTAAAATGTGATCAGCTAACGTGTACTAGAAGTTATTAGCCTACAGTGAGTTCATGCAAGCTCAAACTATAAGCTGTGACGTAGTAGATCTACCAATATCCTCAGTCTATACGTATAACAAGTGCGTCCAAAATGCATGCAGATCTGTACCGTCCAATTATTTCTCACGTTGATTAAAAATATGTGTCGAAAGAGGTGCGCCTAACTTTCATCAAAAGTATAAATCCTCTATTGATATGTGTACCGGAATACAAATAAGTTTGTAATAGCAAAATCACACTTTGGTAGATCTTCTGTGAATATAATGCAGTTTGTGCATCCTATAAATAGAAGTGGGTTTTTCCACAGAGAGCGCGCGCAGCGTATAAGCACCACTGACCTAGCACCTTTGAACTTATTGGCGGTATTCATCATTTTTATCTATAGAGAGCGACTTATAATTTATGATCAAAGAGATTCGATCATACACAGTATGTCCTCCGTAGGAGGACTAGAGGGCCAACTAAAATCGTGACCTTTGACATTCCAAAGAAGCGGAGTTGCACCCCCCTGTTTATGATCTGCACGTAGGCTGCATCGTTGTGTAAACGCGCAAGGCATCATCATTATCATCATTATTCATGCATTTATTCCTTCGTTCATTTATTTTTTCATTTATTCATTCATTCGTTCGTTCATCCGTTTGTTCGTATAATTATTCATGCATATCATATCATCGTCGTTGTGAATATCATCATCATCACCGATAAAGTCGGAATAAATACCTATTTTCATGACATGACAATATGATTTATTCTTGAATCTTGATTAATATAGTTCATATCTCCTTGATCAAGCTAAAGAATGATCGGAGATTGATCTATACTTTTTTGAAAAGATATAAACTGTATAATAATAATATAGGCTTATCTATATCAAGACTAAGTAATTGTCAGTTGTCACAAACATTTCATGAAAGAGGATCGAAGAAGGAAGTAGCTCTGTGGACAATAATCAGAATCATATCAAAACGTTTGGGTCACCGAACAGTGTGTGTTTTATTCCCCCAAATGTTCTATGGAGAATGACATGAATTTTTTTATAATTTTTACATCCAACCTGATTCTGCTAAAAGTACCACATATTTTGCTTAGTTTGACTAATAATAATAATAACAATAATAGGCATTTCTATAGCGCCATCTATCTAGATAATTCTATTCCGAGGCACATTTATATTTCGGGTAAAGCAATCAAATTACAATTTTATTATGATTTACGATCGCGTTTTTTTTGGTTAAAGTGGTCAATTTACTGTTATTTTCAAATCGTTTTCTGTGTTAAATCAACCGATCGGGCGACAGGGCTTTATTACCATGTCACAATTTGGCATATTGGATTCTTTTAGTTGAGAAAGTCATTTTTCTATGTAATTTTATCTTTCAAACCATTATGAGACTCGTTTAGATTGATCAATGTTATTCCAGCTTTTCCGAGATGAAAGACCATCACATCTTTGCCGAGTGAAATATTTTGGTGAGATATGTCACTTTGAGAACTGTGTTGCCTAAGGGAGCTTCCATGCACGTATATGCATAACAGCAACGGACATAGACAAAATAGAAAGATTTACATCAGAGATAATGTTCGTTGGTCCGTATAGTGTACCTAACCTCTTGTCGAAGGGCGCTGGCGCTGTTGGAGTCCGTATTCGACATCGAGGCGAAACGTGCCAGGAACCCGAGGATTCGACCTTCTTGCTCGCTTTGTTCGTAAGAATTTTCGACTCGATGTCGACTATGGACTCTAACAGCGCCAGGGCCATCGACAAAAGGCTAGTACAATGCATAGTGTATTTTGCATTTTTGTTATAATCGTTCGTGTCCGATCGTAGCGTCCAGATATGACGCGGTGGTTTTATCTAGTGTTTTGGACACCTAATTACTACGATGATATCTTGTTGTCTGTTATGTGAGATAACGTGACATGCTAAGAAACATGGCAAGAGATCTTACATCGTATGGACACCTAACTAAGATGACATCGTGCTGTCCATACAGTGTGAGATAGTCATGACATGCTAAGAAACATCTTACAGCATATGGACGTAACTGAGATGACATAGTGCTGTACGTGAGATAACATGGCATACTAAGAAACATGGTGAAATCAGGCGCGGATCAAGGATTTCTTAGGGGGGGGGGGCCAAATTTGAAATTATGAGAGCAAAATATTGGTACGTATAATTTATGGTGACACCGGCAGTGGCGAAATGAGCAAAAACGTGGTGTTTTTTTTTGCTTTTTTGTTTTTTGTTGAGGGGGGGGGGTAAACAAAAAAATAGGTGGGAGTGGGGATGGGGTGGTATTTACGATCAGGTAGAGCGTAGCATAAATTGGCGTGGGGGTCTAGGGGCGGAGCCCCCGGAAGCTTAGGGGTTTTGGGAAATAAATTACGGTCAGATGAGCATGTTTTGATACCTTATTTGTGACACTGGGAAGACACAAATGGGTGTGGGGTCCAAGGGGCGCGAAGCCCACAGAAGCTCGGGTTTTTTATACATTAAATTACCGTCAATTGAGCTTATTTTTTATACCTTATTTGTGACACTGGCAGGTCACTAATTGGCATGGGGTCCACGGGGCGGAGCCCCCAGAAGCTCAGGGGTTTTAGGCATTTTATAACGGTCAGACAAGCATGCAAGGGCCTGCCTTAGGGCCCCTGGCGGGTTCGAGGGGGCGGAGCCCCGGAAGCTCAGGGGTTTTAGGCATTCAATTACGGTCAGATATTATGTTGATACCTTATTTGTAAGACTGGCAGGACACTAATTGGCGTGAAGTCCAGGGGCGGAGACCCCAGAAGCTCAGGGGTTTTAAGCATTGAATTACCGTCAGATGAGCATCCAGGTGCCCGCCTTAGGGCCCTTGGTGAAATCCAGGGGGCAGAGCCCCCGGAAGCTCAGGGGTTTTATGCATTTATTCATGGTCAGATGAGCAAATTTTGACACCTCATTATTTTGTGGGAAAGGAAGGTTACTATTCTTTCTTTCTTTCTTTAGGAATGTGCCATTTTCCAACAAACGCATACAAAAAGTATAATTTACTAAAGATTGAGGAAAAATTTCGGAAAGTTATGTCATTTCAGCAACATTTGTAAATCACCGGTATCGAATTAGAAATAAACCACGTTTGAATTATATTTAGGGGCATCTACTCCCCCAAGCCCCCTCCCCCATCATTACGCCAGTGCCCCCCCCCCCCCCATCTACACCTTGTTGTCGGGAAAAATTGCAACTGATCCCCCTACCTTTCTTCTTTCTCTTTTTTTCTTTCCCTTTCTTTCCTATTTTCCTTTCCCTTACCTTCCTTCTCTCTGTTTTAAGTTTGATGGGGGGGGGGGGGGAGGAGGCAAGGGCCTTTGGGCCCCCCTCCGATCCACACGTTTTTGGCGAGATTAATCGCAACTGTTCCCCCTTCTTTTCACCCTTTTCTTTTCTTCTTCCTGTTTTTTTCTTCCATTTTAGCTCTCCTATTTCCCACCCCCTTTTTTTGGGGGGGGGGGGGGTTGAGGGAGGTGTGGGAGTTGGGAGGCAAGGGCAACTTGTTGGCGTGAAAATTACAACTGATATCCCCCTTCTTTTCTTTTCTTCTTCCTCATTTTTCCTTCCCTTTATCTCCTCTTTTCCTTTTTTTCTTTCCCTTTCCTTCCTTCTTTCTTATTTTTGACGGGGGGGGGGGGGGGGGGGTAGGTAACAGCTGGGAGGCAAGGTCCTTTTGGTCCCCCCCCCGATCTCCTTCTTTTCCCCTTTTTCTTTTTTTCTTCCTCTTCTTTCTTTCCCTTTTTCTCCTCTTTCCCTTTCTCTTCTCTCTTTCTCTCTCTCTTTTTTTGCGGGGGGGGGGGGGCAGGGCCCGCTGCCCCCCCCCCCTGGATCCGCGCCTGGGTGAAAGATCTCACAGCGTATGGACAGCAAAATGTGATCAAAGTGTAACCTATAGTTAGGATCAATATTACCAAATTCTTCGTCAGCTTGCACTCCATTTAGAGATTTCTTTCATCACCTCAATAACGACTAAACAAATATAATCAGTAGTTTTGTTATGCTCAGAAAATGTGCTATTCTTGTGATTTTAATTTGGATATATAGGCTTACAGTAATAACAACATGATACTGATTTTACAGATGTCAATATCACATAAGAGAAGTAAACTATAATCTAGATCTTCCACATATATTTCCAGTATATGTAAACAATACTGTGTCAGTATACAAAGAAAAAGACAAATGTTAATGTAATATATAGGCTACATTTACAGCGTATAGATACTTATAATTATTTTCTAAGTTATGAAAAAAGTGAACAAAGAGAAAAATTCAAAATACGGTAAAGGACAATCCAAGAATGGTGAAACTTTTTTTTTAATCGAATGTTTTAAATGTGAGATCACTTAGTCAATATATCTCAAAGTGACAGTTTGGTTAGTGACTTATTGTGACGTAGTGCCTGACAAATCTCCTGTTTGTCGTGTAAAAAAAATATCATTATATTTCTGTTTTTTGTCTGAGCGCCTTCTCCCTTGGGGCACTAGTCAAATATATATTATGGATGGCATATTGTAATAGGTCCTCTTAAAGGTAAAGACCAGTAATGGTCATGCGATTGCATTGTGAAAGAAACGTTGTGGAATCGATCAGAAAAGGTTGATCATCTAGCATCTAGCATCTGCAAGGTTCTGGAATCATCAAAATGATAAGAAATTTGGCCCATTCTTCGTAAAGTTACAAGCACTATACACAGAAAGATGTATATGGGACTACCCTATCTCTCTCACCAGACCATGAGAGAAATAAATTTACCAAATATATGAATTAGTAGGCGGTTTCCCGGCAATTTTTTTATCATCATGTATTAGTCAAAACATATTCTTTCACATGATTGGTAATGAGAGCTTCCATTTCATTTTTTGAAATTGGGGCGTTGCCAATACTGGTCTTTACCTTTAAGAGAATATACCGTCCTGATTCAACATCAATTGAAGAAGAAAAAAAAAGACATTTTAGTCAAATTGTGTGTTGGAACGAACCGGAAAATTGTCCGCCACTACATCACAGAGACATTACCGATTCAGCCAATTTGAAGAGCCAATATCTATGGAGATTAATATATTAATAGCATTCTCAATTTTGTACGATTTCATTCAAACTTTCCCCAGTCTACTTTTCTGATTTTTCTTCTTTTCTCTAGAGTGTTTTGATATCAAGATTGGATTTCCCTTTAAAGATACTTAACTAAACGTTGTACAGAACAGTAAAGGGGCCAGTAGTCTGTCCCGAAATAGTCGTCCCATTTTCCCATATGAATTGACCAAACAAAGTTACTTAGACCATCAATGCCATCTACGATTTTTTTTCTTCATCCTGAACATTGTCCTATGGGTTTGGGCCCCGTAAAGAGAATGCAAGTCGATCACATTGGGTCACCCATGCACCACATTCTGTCAAGAAAAAGTTGTAGGTACATTATCTAGAGTTCTAGACACAACCACATCTGAAGAAGAAAAAAATCGAAGGTCGGGATTGGTTCTATATAAATGGCGACATATCCAGGCTTTCAGTAGTATTATGTTGGAGATCCTCTTTATTAGCATCCTGGATAATAGCGCGAGACATTTTATTTGCTTTCATTACTACGGTATATTTGGAAGAGTAAAAGACGGCAACTACACTACAACTACATCCCCCTCTTTCTCTACTGAATCCAATGACCGGGGTAATAGTATATTTATAAAGCGCTTAGAGACATTTGTATTAAGCGCTATATAGAAAATTAAACATTATTATTATTATTATTCCTATCTCCTTCCATTTCTCTCTTTCCACTTTGTCTTTTTCTATCAAACATCAAAGGACTCATCCAGTGTCAATCAACAATACCGATTGCATACAACATAATATTTACATGAAATATTCAAAGTGAAATCACTAACTATAACAGAATTGCATTAAACGTTTACAAAGATATCATAATATTCGTACATTCCTTATATTAGGACGATTGGTCAAGAAATAGAACTTCCGACTAGTAAACTAGACCTAATTTTTGTTTATACATGAACATTGCTCTTCTCTACACCATAGCAAACTAATCTGTCATAGTTACTATCAGTTCCCAGTTCTTAGAGCACTCATTTGCATGGCTTTTCAGAGAAGAGTGCAAGTTGAATACGAAGGAATTTTTAATGGAATGTCACACCATGGTCCACTAAGGATTTATTTAAAAAAATTGATTTGATGTATTAAGCAAGTTCAATGTAACATCCATGCGAAGAGTAAAATAATATTATAAAATGAAAACAGGATAATAATACCAATAACTTGACTGGTTGACCCGTGGAAGCTGAATTGCTAATATGTAAAATGTGGTCCTTCATTTAAAAGTACTAAATGATCACAATACAAGTCAAGAAATATAAGCACAAACATTAACAAAACATATTTTGAGAATAACTACATAAGGGGAATAAATCTAATATGAAATTAATTAATATCTTACCAATTTCAAGTTATACATTATGATATCATAATCACCCCTTTTTTCTTCTTTTTTTTCCTTCTTTTTTTCCTAGGTTTTTAATAATTTCTCTGATAAAGAAAATTGTACATAATTTATAACATTGCATACAAAATAACAAAATAATCTTCACATAGGTCTAAATAAATATGCAAGTGAACTTTTACATGCCCATACAAGGTTACAAATAACGTTACACATTTACAGATGAAAAATATAACAAAATTATATTTTCACATTTTAAACAAATCGTAAATAAAGTTTGTACTATTTCCTCGACCAGTTTGCGCATAAATTTCAAAGTATTTTATTTCTTTTCCACAATATTTTGTTTTCCTCTTAAATTTCCTTCAGAGAAAAAAAAAGAGAAGGGTTATGATTAAAAAAAAACGATTTCAGAAAATCTCTAAGAGAAACGATTACACAAAGCATGAAATAGATATTACGTACAGTATTTACATTATTTCGATATAGGGGCGTTATTATTATATTGGATAATGCCAACTGTCTACCGGCAATTAAAATTTATCGAGAGAATGGGCATCTTGTCATTCGGTTAGTTATCACCAAATAAACAATCGAATATGAAACATATAGGCCTGGAGTAGAGAGGTATACACACTACAAAGAATGGTAATATAGAGTGTGAGATGGATTACAGCGATACTTTGATAAAATACAACTTCTTGTCAATCGCAAACGCGAGCACGTCTGGTGAGAGGGAAACCAAGTAACACCAACTATAACCAGTCGACAGCTTAAGTCCCTGGCATTTGAACACAACTCTCTCCTTGAGGTTCAGCCCATCAAGGTCGTATAGCCTGATCGCCACGTAATAACCGGTAGACTCATTAACACTCACTACATACACCCTGTCCTGCTCATCCACGGCAGCATATAGGAATAGATGACTATATTCAGCTTGTAGAGACTTACCAGCATTCCCATCCCTATCATAGACCGTCACCACGCTTGGTTTGGTGTGACATGAACTCGTGACGATCAAACCCGACCTGGTACCAGATACCTGGCTTGTATTGTGTTTTGTTGGAACAGTGTGTTTGAGAGTGGATCCCGTCGGGTCTAAGATATAGACTTTCTTCTCACTGTTCGCGATGAGGATTTCATCTGCTGGACTTCTGTTTAGTCTGAGATTCAGTTCGTTGCCTTTCACGTGTATGCTTGATTTCCTGGATCCATTAGGGGCATATATGTTTGCTTTGTTAAAACCAGTCGATACGAATACCGACCCGTCTTGTTGAAACACAAGATCAACGCGCTTCATGTGACTTGTTATGTTTGCATAATGCTCCTGATAACCAGTTGAATCGATGATATCTATACCATGTGCATCCATATATCCGATAGCTACACTGTCCTTAGAGAACGGGCTCATACAACGCATCCGTCCCCGTAGATTTACAGACTCCATTAATTGCAACTTGGGATCCGAGTTTGAGATGCTCCCGAGTTCAAGACAAGAAACATCTGCCGGCTTGAACCTCTTCTCTTGTGCTGTCATCCCAATGGCTGCAGCAGAAGTGTGGTCAGTAGCTGATTCTGAGATGCTTCCGAGTTCAATATGAGTATCATCTTCATGCTTGAACGTCTTCTCTTGTGCTGTCTTGCTAATGGCTGCAGCAGGAGTGTGATCAAGAGCTGATTCTGAGATGCTCCTAAGTTCAAGAGAAGTAACATCTGCAGAATTGAACCTCTTCTCCTGTGCTTTCTTGTTAATGGCTGCAGCAGGACTGTGATCAAGAGCTAATTCTGAGATGCTCCCAAGTTCAAGAGAAGTAACATCTGCAGAATTGAACCTCTTCTCCTGTGCTCTCTTCGCAATGGCTGCCGCAGAAGTGTGATCAGTAGCCTCCTTCAGCATGGCATCCAGCTCCTCACAGAGCAAGGTATGAGCAGACACACTGTCTGTCTCAAGACGACCCAGTCTGTCATTAGCTACCAGTGTTATTGAACTGCAAATACTCTTGATCCTTTGTCGATCGTTGGATTTCAAGACGTTGAGATCATCATCGAAACTCCGCTTTACTGCATTGATCTGCTCGATGAGATTTCGAAGATTTTCTTCAAGCTCTTTGGCCTTGATGCTGTAGGCTTGATTGACATCGTCCAGTAGTTTCTGCACGGCAGTGTATACTTCATTTCGTTGTACTTCCACATTCTGAATGTTCTTCTCCAGTTCTGATTTCTTACTTGCGCAACGCTGGACAAGATCGTTCACCTAAACCAAAACGAATAATAGAAAAGCGAAAAGAACATATTTGAATTAGAATGAGATGTATGCCAATTACATGGAGCTTGTTTAAAAATCAAACACCGGAATTTGCGCGCGCCTGGTGTTTCACAAAAGTAAGAAACACGACCCCCCGCCCCCCGGCACCCCCGTACACATAATCATAAGGACCGCGTAATTGAATACATTGTTTTTTTCTTCCTGTTTTCTTAGAAGGGAATACAACCCTTTTGATAAAATCATAAGTTCTATGAAGTCAAAGCAGAAATATAAGATAAACAGAATGGAGATAGACCAAATAGTAATAGTATAATGATAATCATAATAATAATAATCATGATGAAAATAATGATTAAAATATTAGTGACAATAAAAAGTGATATAATAATAATAAGAAGAAGAAGAAGAAAAAGAATACATGATACTCCTACTTTTAAGACCAATTATTGTCAGGTCTTATTAGCCAAACGCGAGTTTTTTTAAAAATAAATGTCCGAAAGCCACATACATGATAATACTACTTTTAAGACCAATTATGGTCAGGCCTAATTAGCCAAACGCGAGCTTTAAAAAAAAAATGTCCGAAAGCCACACTTACCTTTAGCCGTAACTCTTGCTCGAAGTCAGCCTGATTCTTAATGTTGTGATTTTGATGACTGACTATCACGCACTTGTGACAGACGTGGACTTTACAATCCTCACAAAACATATCTTTGTTCTCTTGTTTGTGGATGCAGCACTTCTCATATAGGTGACCAATGCTGGCCTTCCCGTCGAGGATATCCTGTATGGATACAATCTCATGTCCTTTAAAAACGACTTTAAGATGTTGATGACAATCCAGACACTTATCACACATGTATCTATTACATGTTCTGCAGAATGAGACAGCATCTTGATGGGACGTGCAAGCAGTGCATTTTGGACGCACCTCCAGGGCAGCATTCACCCCTCCACACTTGGCCTTGTAATCGTCTACGAGTCCGTTGACAGTCACATTGGTGAGGAAATCATCGACACGGTTCGCAGACAACTTGGTGACCTCCCTGCAGAGAGGACATGTCATGTGATCGAGATCCTGATGGGACAGGTCATAGTTCTTGAGACATTTCCGACAGAAGGTGTGTCCGCATGAAGTCAGGATGGTTGCCTCATCGAAGATACCAAGACATAGTGGACATGTTAGGTTATGTGAAGCGCTTGGAGCTTTCTCTTCCTCAATCTTCTCAGCCATTGGTACAAATAACGGATTTCTGGCTAATTACAAACACGAGTTCATTCTCCAATAAAACTTTAAAACGTGATCAGCTAATATGTACTAGAAGTTAACAGTGAGTTCATGCAAGCTCAAACTATAAGCTGCCACGTAGTAGATCTACCAATATCCTCAGTCCGTATAACGAATGCGTCCTATTTGCATGCAATGGCAGTTCTGTACCAATTTCTCACGTTGATTAAATATATGTCGAAAGAGGTGCGCCTTACTTCGATCAAAGGTACCAATTTTTCTATTGAAATGTGAACCTGAATACAAATAAGGTTATAATAGTAAAATCACACTTGAGTAGTTCTTCTATGAATATAATGCAGTTTGTGCATTCTATATAATTATAAGTGGGTTTTTCCACAGAGAGTGCGCGCAGTGTATTATCACCTTTTAACTTATTGGCGGTATTCATCACTTTTATATAATAGAGGGCGACTTGTAATTTTATCATCTGCACTTAGGCCGCAGCGTTGTGTGTACACGTAAGGCATCACCATCACCATCATCATCATCTCATCATCATCATAATATCCATGCATTCATTTCGTCATTCCTTCGTTCACTCATTAATTTTGTTCATCATTCATTTATTTATTCATTTATTCGTGCGTTCGTTCATTCGTTTGTTCGTTTAATTATTCATTCATATCATATCACCGTCGTTGTGAATATTTTTTTTTCATCATCATCACCGATAAAGATGGAATAATTTTTTTTACCTCTTTTCCTGCCATGTTTGTTACTATATGATTTATTTTTTTAATCTTGATTAATATAGTTCATATCTTCTTGATCAAGTTAAAGAATTATAGATATTGATCTATACTTTAAAACAAAGATGTATAACCTGTATATAATATATAGGTTTATCTATATTAAAACTAAGTAATTGTCAGTTGTCACAAACATTTCACGAAAGAGGAAAACAAAATTATTCCAACTATATGCGGGCAGCGCTGTGGACATTCATCAGCATGATAATCATCATGATGATCCTCATAATCCTAGTCAGCATCATCATTAACATCATCATCCTCCTCCTCGTCACCAAACGGGCATTCGCACAGTACGGGGGAGGAGGGGGGAGCCGGGAGGAGTGCTGATCGAATGATTTCAAGACTTCCTCAACAACTGGGTTTAACTTTGATGAGCCAATCATCAACACATTTTTCTTCAAGCACCATTATTGTGATACAACTTCCAGGAATTGGAGACCTAAGATTTCAGAAAGCAACTTTGACTAATCCAATTTACCTCAATCGGATATTTATATATTTTGTTTAATCTCCAGGATTGGGGACCGCGGCCCGGCAAGAAATATAAGTCTTATCATCTTTGCAAATCACAATTTTTTTAACCATAATTTGCGAAAATATTTACTCATACCTTAAATGAAAACAGGTAGAGTACTAAGCTGTCACAACCATAGGGGCCTGAAGTGTGTGTGTGTAGATGGTTCATTCACTTGGCTTTCAATCCAAGGGTTGAGGGTTCGAAACTTCGTCCTGCACTAATCTCCTTTGGCAGGACATAATTTATCCGGGGTCTATTCGCTATTCATAAGGACCGTTATTCATAACGTGTAAATACCCGTACTTCCTGGTCCGCTATTCATAATGGCAAAAGAGGGTCGCTATTCATAAAGAAATAAGGTTCGTTAATCATAAGGACCGCTATTCATAACGTGAGATGAGGGTCGCTATTCATAATTCATATTAAGGGTCATTAATCATAAGGACCGCTATTCATAATATGAAATCAGGGTCGCTATTCATAATACGACAAGAGGGTCGCTATTCATAATACGAAATAAGGTTCATTACTTATAAGGGTCGCTATTCATAACACGGGAAGAGGGTCGCTATTCATAATACGAAATGAGGGTCGCTATTCATAATAGGAGAAGAGGGTCGCTATTCATAATATGAAATGAGGGTCGCTATTCATAATAGGAGAAGAGCTATTCATAATAATCCTATTATGAATAGCGAACCTCATTTCGTATTATGAATAGCGACCCTCTTCTCCTATTATGAATAGCGAACCTCATATTTCGTATTATGAATAGCGACCCTCTTCTCCTATTATGAATAGCGAACCTCATTTCGTATTATGAATAGCGACCGTCTTCTCCCATTATGAATAGCGACCCTCTTCTCCTATTATCAATAGCGAACCTCATTTCGTATTATGAATAGCGACCCTCTACTCCTATTATGAATAGCGACCCTCTTCTCCTATTATGAATAGCGACCCTCATTTCGCATTATGAATAGCGACCCTCATTTCGTATTATGAATAGCAACCCTCTACTCCTATTATGAATAGCGACCCTCTTCTCCTATTATGAATAGCGACCCTCTTCTCCTATTATGAATAGCGACCCTTTTCTTCTATTATGAATAGCGAACCTCATTTCGTATTATGAATAGCGACCCTCTACTCCTATTATGAATAGCAACGCTTTACTCCTATTATGAATAGCGACCCTCATTTCTTGTTATGAATAGCGACCCACATTTCGTATTATGAATAGCAACCCTCTACTCCTATTATGAATAGCGACCCTCTTCTCCTATTATGAATAGCGACCCTCTTCTCCTATTATGAATAGCGACCCTTTTCTTCTATTATGAATAGCGAACCTCTAATCCTATTATGAATAGCGACCCTCTTCTCCTATTATGAATAGCGACCCTCTTCATCGATTATGAATAATGACCCTTATGAATAGCGACCCTTATGAATAATGACCCTTATGAATAGCGACCCTCATTTTGCATTATGAATAGTGACCCTCTTTCTGTGTTATGAATAACGACCCTTTTGTAATATTATGAATAGGGACCCTAATGAATAACGACCCCGATTTCGTATTATGAATAGCGACCCTTTTCTTATATTATGAATACCGACCCTCTTCTTTGATTATGAATAGCGGTCCTTATGAACAACGACCCTTATGAATAATGACCCTTTTCTCCAATTATGAAAAGCGGACCTTATGAATAGCGGTCCTTATGAATAGCGGTCCTTATGAATAGCGATATTGACCCATTTATCCACATTCGCCACTCTCCACTCAGGAGTGAAAATGACTACCCGACATAGAAGCCACCATCATTAGTATTATTGGTGCAGAGCGGTGTCAAGAAGCACAACGACCACACATTTTGCTCAATGCACAATTAAATTCCTTTCGGTGGAATGGAGGGGGCAACGGTGGACGCATTTTTCCTCATAACCCTCCTCTAATTCCCTTCCCCGTTAGTTTCTCTTTTATTTTCTACTCGTCGTATACTTTCAACCTAGATATTAAAGTTCCAAAGCGCTTTTATTCAAGGAGACTAATGGGTAGTAAATAAGTAAAGAGACCTACCACTATCGTATTTTAATGAGAGCGGAAATAGACATCACAGGCATAAACACTCTGTGCCCATTTCTAGCCAGATTTCTCTTTTTTAAAAAACATTTTAATAATTTCGAGATTGCCAAAGAGAAACAATGACGTGAGCATGGCAGCCATTATGCCAATTATGCAAATGTTGGAAATTTTGAAAAAACGGACCCATTTTTAATGGTATTTTTGTTAAAAGTGGGACCCATGTTTAGGGATTTTTTTGTGAAAAGGTTACCCATTAGAGCAGCACATCCCTGTATGTCTTAATATGTGGGTTCCCCCACCCCCACCCCCGGGGGTTATATAGTACGAGATCATATTACCTTCGTAACTGTTTTTTTCTTTCTTATCAGTTTTGTGAGCCGGTCATTCACTCATTTCCAGTTCAAGTCGGTCTAAAACAAATGTTTGTGAATCTATATGTGATATATGCATCAGGTCATACGTCTATGGCTGATCTTCAATGAAACGGAGTTAAGTCTTTTGTAAATTCCGTTTGTTGCTACGGCAGGCAGCCAGTGACAATGATTTCGTTCAATGCAATTATGGAAATGCAAGCATTACTTTAAACAAACAACATTAATTTATTCCTAGCTCATTTTTCCTTATTGAGGTGTCATATGGAAGGGCAGAAACTGCACTTCCTATAGAAATGTGATTTTCTCTTTAAAATTCAGATACCGTCCGCCAAATGACTTTTTGGTACCCTTTTTTCAAATTGTTTTGAATCACTCATGTGTGAAATATGCATGATATCAGTTGAATCAAATGAAAGAGGAGGACCTAAGCTTTACAAATATATGTCATTTATTAATTATAATTGTGATTAAGTTATGATAAAACATCGATAATTCTCGGTTTCGTTTTTCTGGGGCGCACTGTAGTGTATGAGTAATGTATCTTTTTAAATTTATTTCTTATTTATTCATTTAATTGTTTTTAAATTTGAGTTGTATTTCTTTTTAAAATACAGATAAAGCAGTATTTATTTTCATTCAAAACCATAAACAGGTGAACTGCAAAACAGGGAAATTAGTATGATCATTATTTTGTTTCATCAATGCTTGAATGTAAACTGTCCTTATATAATTATATCTACAGTTAAACCCAAGTTTTATATTTTTCGTCATGTGTAGCATATTAATTTCTAAAGAGGGTGGGTATTCGAGAGAGAGAGAGAGAGAGAGAAAGGAAAGAGTAGTCAATTATCGAGACGACGAGTGATAATTCATAAGAAAGAGAAAGGGAAAGAGCATGTATGAGGGGGAAAAGTTACAGACAGAATAAATCTTATTCTGAGAACGAATAGAGAAAGATAGAGAGAGGAGGAAGAGATGATCTAAAAAACCAGCAGTGGCGGATCAAGCCCCCCCCCCCCCCCCCCTGGGAAAGAAAACGTGTAAAAACACGTTAATGATACCTTTTAATGGACATGCCCCCACCCCCTCCCCTCCCTGGCGCCCAAGGGGTAGGGTTCGATTTTTCAAATTTTCGAAAAAAAAATTAGTGCTCACTAAACGTGCTAAGAAACATGGCAAGAGATCTTACAGCATAATTATCAGGCGCGGATCTACGGGGGGGGTTTAGGGGGTTTAAACCCCCCCCCCTTGGGCGGCCCAAAAAAAAAAAAAAAAAAAAAAAAAAAGGAAAAAAAAAAGAAGAAAAAAGAAAAAAAAGAAGAAAAAAGAACGCACGCTGGAGAGAAACCCTTTCAAGTGCAAATATTGTGAGAAGATATTCAACTCATCTGGTAACTTAACCAAACACATGATAACTCTGGATATAACTGTGTATTTAACTGTTACTTGATTTAAAAAGACGTTATCATGCACTGCTTTTTATGGTCTCCATTGTGTTAATAGATGCCAGGAAAACATCACTTACGGGGTTCAAATAAACACCCCCCAAAAAATCGGCTCGCCGCTTCGCGGCTCGTGGACGATGCTCCGCATCGTCATTATTTTGGTCAAACCCCCCCCCTTAGCAAAAAGCTAGATCCGCCCCTGATTATGGTCACCTCACTGAGATGACATCGTGCTGTTCATACAGTGTGAGATAACATGGCGCATTAGAAACATGATGACAATTCTCACAGCGTATGGCCATTAAAATGTGATCAAAGTGTAACCTAGTTAGGATTAATATTACCGAATTCTTCGTCAGCTTGCACTCCATTTAGAGATTTCTTTCATCACCTCAATAACGACTAAACAAATATAATCAATGGCTTTGTTATGCTCAGAAAAATGTGCTATTCTTGTGATTTTAATTTGGATATATAGGCTTATAGTAATAACAACATGATACTGATTTTACAGATGGCAATATCACATAAGACAAGTAAACTATAATCTATAACTTCCACAAATATACCAGTATATGTCAACAATACTGTGTCAGTATACAAAGAAAAATAAACTTGCTAATGTAATATATCGGCTACATTTACAGCGCATACATACTTTCTATAACTATTTTCTAAGTTACGGTGTGAGATAACATTGCATACCGAGAAACATGATGACAGATCTCACAGCGTATGGCCATCAAAATGTGATCAAAGTGTAACCTAGTTAGGATTAATATTCCCGAATTCTTCGTCAGCTTGCACTCCATTTAGAGATTTCTTTCATCACCTCAATAACGACTAAACAAATATAATCAATGGCTTTGTTATGCTCAGAAAAATGTGCTATTCTTGTGATTTTAATTTGGATATATAGGCTTATAGTAATAACAACATGATACTGATTTTACAGATGGCAATATCACATAAGACAAGTAAACTATAATCTAGAACTTCCACAAATATACCAGTATATGTCAACAATACTGTGTCAGTATACAAAGAAAAATAAACTTGCTAATGTAATATATCGGCTACATTTACAGCGCATACATACTTTCTATAACTATTTTCTAAGTTACGGTGTGAGATAACATTGCATACCGAGAAACATGATGACAGATCTCACAGCGTATGGCCATCAAAATGTGATCAAAGTGTAACCTAGTTAGGATTAATATTCCCGAATTCTTCGTCAGCTTGCACTCCATTTAGAGATTTCTTTCATCACCTCAATAACGACTAAACAAATATAATCAATGGCTTTGTTATGCTCAGAAAAATGTGCTATTCTTGTGATTTTAATTTGGATATATAGGCTTATAGTAATAACAACATGATACTGATTTTACAGATGGCAATATCACATAAGACAAGTAAACTATAATCTAGAACTTCCACAAATATACCAGTATATGTCAACAATACTGTGTCAGTATACAAAGAAAAATAAACTTGCTAATGTAATATATCGGCTACATTTACAGCGCATACATACTTTCTATAACTATTTTCTAAGTTACGGTGTGAGATAACATTGCATACCGAGAAACATGATGACAGATCTCACAGCGTATGGCCATCAAAATGTGATCAAAGTGTAACCTAGTTAGGATTAATATTCCCGAATTCTTCGTCAGCTTGCACTCCATTTAGAGATTTCTTTCATCACCTCAATAACGACTAAACAAATATAATCAATGGCTTTGTTATGCTCAGAAAAATGTGCTATTCTTGTGATTTTAATTTGGATATATAGGCTTATAGTAATAACAACATGATACTGATTTTACAGATGGCAATATCACATAAGACAAGTAAACTATAATCTAGAACTTCCACAAATATACCAGTATATGTCAACAATACTGTGTCAGTATACAAAGAAAAATAAACTTGCTAATGTAATATATCGGCTACATTTACAGCGCATACATACTTTCTATAACTATTTTCTAAGTTACGGTGTGAGATAACATTGCATACCGAGAAACATGATGACAGATCTCACAGCGTATGGCCATCAAAATGTGATCAAAGTGTAACCTAGTTAGGATTAATATTCCCGAATTCTTCGTCAGCTTGCACTCCATTTAGAGATTTCTTTCATCACCTCAATAACGACTAAACAAATATAATCAATGGCTTTGTTATGCTCAGAAAAATGTGCTATTCTTGTGATTTTAATTTGGATATATAGGCTTATAGTAATAACAACATGATACTGATTTTACAGATGGCAATATCACATAAGACAAGTAAACTATAATCTAGAACTTCCACAAATATACCAGTATATGTCAACAATACTGTGTCAGTATACAAAGAAAAATAAACTTGCTAATGTAATATATCGGCTACATTTACAGCGCATACATACTTTCTATAACTATTTTCTAAGTTACGGTGTGAGATAACATTGCATACCGAGAAACATGATGACAGATCTCACAGCGTATGGCCATCAAAATGTGATCAAAGTGTAACCTAGTTAGGATTAATATTCCCGAATTCTTCGTCAGCTTGCACTCCATTTAGAGATTTCTTTCATCACCTCAATAACGACTAAACAAATATAATCAATGGCTTTGTTATGCTCAGAAAAATGTGCTATTCTTGTGATTTTAATTTGGATATATAGGCTTATAGTAATAACAACATGATACTGATTTTACAGATGGCAATATCACATAAGACAAGTAAACTATAATCTAGAACTTCCACAAATATACCAGTATATGTCAACAATACTGTGTCAGTATACAAATAAAAATAAACTTGCTAATGTAATATATAGGCTACATTTACATCGCATACATACTTTCTATAACTATTTTCTAAGTTAAGAAAAAAGTGGAGAAAGAGAAAAAGTCAAAATACGAACTTTGATATGTTTAAGGGCAATCCAACACTTGTAATAAGTTTATTTGTATAAAAGCAGAACAAAAAAAGATAAAAAGAATGGCGTAAAAGAAAGTTTAAAACAAATCGAATGTTTTAAACTTGAGATCACTAAGTCTATATTTGTATCTCAAATTGACAGATTGGTCAGTGGATTTTTTTATTTATTTTATTTTGTATTTTATTTTTTTAGTATTTATTTAATTCCATAGTAAAAACAGTAACATCAAAATATGACTTTTACATAAATATCATTAACATAGTACAATATTGACAGTAAAAATAAACAAATAGGAATTAGGTTGCTGTATAAAAACCCTACAGGGTTTGTCTGGACAGCCACCAGAAAAAAAACTAGTATAGGAATCATACAAAATGATATATGGTATTTAAATAAACAATAATAAAAAACAACAAAACAAAACAAAACAAAGTAGAACATAAGCAAAAACAAAAACATACATGCAGACCGCACAACCCTAAACAAATTTGAACTGTGGAGTAAGTGAGTGTTTTTACGATGTAAGATTATTAGAAATAAGATATAATTTAAGCTTTCTTTTAAAGAGTTCAAACTATTAATAGATATAGATAATTGTAACGTAGTGCCTGACAAATCTCCTGTTTGTCGTGTAAAAAGAATATCATTATATTTTTGTTTTTTGTCTGAGCGCCTTCTTGGGGTACTACTCAAAATATACTATGGGTGTCATATTGTATAGGTCCTGAGTCATGATCTTTTGAAGAAGAAAAAAAGAAGACATTTTAGTCAGTTTGTGTGTTGGAACAACGGAAAAATTGTCCGCCACTATACATCACGGAAACATTACCGATTCAGCCAATTTGAAGAGCCCATAATTATATAGAGAGAGATTACAATTTTGAAAATTCATAGGTTTCTCATTTCTGTACGATTTCATTCAAACAATCCCCGTCTATTTTTCTGATTTTTCTCCTTTTCTCTAGAGTGTTTTGATATAAAGATTGGATTTGCCTTTAAAGGTACTTAACTAAACGCTGTACAGAACAGTAGTCTGTCCCGAAATAGTCGTCCCATTTCCCCATAAGAATTGACCGAACAAAGTTACTTAGACCATCAATGTCATCTACAATTTTTTCTTCATCCTGAAGATTTTCCTATGGGTTTGGGCCCCGTAAAGAGAATGCAAGTCGATCACATTGGGTCACCCATGCACCAAACTCTGCCAAGAAAAAGTTGTAGGTACATTATCTAGACTCCTAGACACAACCACAACTGAAGAAAAAGGAATCTAAGGTCGGGATTGGTTCTATATAGATGGTGACTTATTCAGGCTTTCAGTAGTATTATGTTGGAGATCCTCTTTATTAGCATTCTGGATAATAGAGTGAGACATTTTATTTGCTTTCATTACTACGGTATATTTGGAAGAGTAAAATACGGCAACTACACTACAACTACATCCCCCTCTTTCTCCACTGAATCCAATGACCGGGGTAATAGTATATTTATAAAGCGCTTAGAGACATTTGTATTAAGCGCTATATCAAAATTTAATATTATTATTATTATTATTATTATTCCTATCTCCGTCCATTTCTCTCTTTCCGCTTTGTCTTTTTCTATCAAACATCAAAGGACTCGTTCAGTGTCAATCAACAATACCGTTTGCATACAACAAAATATTTACATGAAATATTCAAAGTGATATCACTAACTATAACAGAATTGCATTAAACGTTTACAAAGATATCGTAATATTTTTAGATTCCTTATATTAGGACGCTTTGTCTGGAAACAGAACTTCTGACTGGTAAACTAGGCCTAATATTTGTTAATACATGTACGTTTTTTTCTCTTCACCATAGCAAACTAATTTGCCATACTATCAGTTCCCAGAGCACTCATTTTTATGGCTTTTCAGACAGAGTGCAAGGTGAAAACGAAGGAATTTTGCATGAAATGTCGCACCATGGTCCACTAAGGATTTAAAACAAATTGATTTGATGTATTAGGCAAATTCAATGTAACATCCATGCGAAGAGTAAAATGATATTGTAAAATAAAAACAAAATCATAATACCAATAACTTGACAGGATGACTTGTGAAAGCTGATAAGCTTATTTACAATGTGGTCCTTCATTTAAAAAATACAAAATAATCTCAAGAAAAGTCAGGAAATATAATACATTAACAAAACACACTTTGAGAATAACAACATCATGGAAATAACACTAATATGAAGTTAATTAATATTTTACCAATTTCAAGTTATACATTATGGTATCATATCACCCCTTTGCAGTAAATATCTAAGAAAACCAATTACATAAAGCATGAAGTAGATGCATACTATTTCGATAGAGGGGCGTTATTATTATGCTGGATAATGTCAACTGTATACCGGCAATTAAAATCTAACGAGAGATGGGCATCTTCTCATTCGGTTTAAATAGTTATCACATAATAAACAATAGAATACGAAATAGGCCCGTATCAAGGAAGAACTGGAGCAGAGAGGCATACACTACAAATAGAGTGTGAGATGGATTACAGTGATACTTTGATAAAATACAACTTCTTGTCACAAGCAAACGCGAGCACGTCTGGTGAGAGAGAAACCAAGTAACACCAACTATAACCAGTCGACAGATTAAGTCCCTTGCATTTGAACACAACTCTCTCCTTGAGGTTCAGACCATCAAGGTCATAGAGCCTAATCACCGTCGCCCTAATCTCACGATCATAACTCGCTACATACACCCTGTCCTGCTCATCCACGGCAACACAGGCATGGTGGTGAGCCTTAAGGGACTTACCAGCATTCCCATCCCTGTCATAGACCGTCACCACGCTTGGATTGGTTAAATCACATGAACTCGTGACGAGCAAACCCGACCTGGTGCCAGATACCTGGCTGGTCTCGTTGTGTTTTGTTGGAACAGCGTGTTTGAGAGTGGATCCCGTCGGGTCTAAGATATAGACTTTCTTCTCACTGTTCGCGATGAGGATTTCATCTGCTGAACTTCTGTTTAGTTTGAGATTAAGTTCGTTGCCTTTTACGTGTATGGTTGATTTCCTGGATCTGTCAGGAGCATATATGTGTGCTTTATTGTTACCATTCGATATGAATACCGACCCGTCCTGTTGAAACACAAGATCAACGCACTTCAGGTTACGTGTTATGTTTTCATACTGCTCCTGATAACCAGTTGAATCGATGATATCTATACCACGTGCATCCATATTATACCCGATAGCTACACTGTCCTTAGAGTACGGGGTCATACCAGACATCCGTCCCCGAAGATTTACAGACTCCATTAATTGCAACTTGGGATCTGATTCTGAGATGCTCCCGATTTCAAGACAAGTAACATCTGCAGGCTTCAACCTCTTCTCTTGTGCTGTCATCCCAATGGCTGCAGCAGAAGTGTGATCAGTAGCTGATTCTGAGATGCTCCCGAGCTCAAGACGAGTATCATCTTCATGCTTGAACCTCTTCTCTTGTGCTGTCTTCTTAGCGGCTGCAGCAGAATTAGTGTGATCATTAGCTGATTCTGAGATGCTTCCGAGTTCAAGGCAAGTACCATCTGCAGACTTGAACCTCTTCTCCTGTGCTTTCTTCGCAATGGCTGCCGCAGAAGTGTGATCAGTAGCCTCCTTCAGCATGGCATCCAGCTCCTCACAGAGCAAGGTATGAGCAGACACACTGTCTGTCTCAAGACGACCTAGTCTGTCAGCAGCTACCAGTGTTATTGAACTGCAAATACTCTTGATCCTTTGTCGATCGTTGGATTTCAAGACGTTGAGATCATCATCGTAACTCCGCTTCACTGCATTGATCTGCTCGATGAGATTTCGATGATTTTCTTCAAGCTCTTTGGCCTTGATGCTGTAGGCTTGACTGACATCGTCCAGTAGTTTCTGCACGGCAGTGTATACTTCATTTCGTTGTACCTCCACATTCTGAATGTTCTTCTCCAGTTCTGATTTCTTACTTGCACAACGCTGGACAAGGTCGTTCACCTAAACCAAAACGAATAATAGAAAAGTGAAAAGAACATTTTTTTTTTAGAATGAGTTGTATGCCAATTACATGGAGCTTGTTTAAAATTCAAACACCGGAATTTGCGCACGTCTGGTGTTTCACAAAAGTAAGAAACACGACCCCGCCCCCCCCAAACCCCAACACCCCCGTAAAAATAATCATAAGGACCGCGGAACCCTTTTGATAAGATCGTTTCTATGAATTCATAACAGAAATATAAGATACACAGAATGGAGATAGACCAAATAGTAATAGTATAAATATAATTATAATAATAATATTCATGATGAAAATAATGATTAAAATATTAGTTTTAACAATAAAAAGTAATATAATAATAACAAGAAGAATAATTCATGATACTACTACTTATAAGACCAATTATTGTCAGGCTTTATTAGCCAAACGCGAGTTTAAAAGAAAATGTCCGAAAGCTACACTTACCTTTAGCCTTAACTCTCGCTCGAAGTCAGCCTGATTCTTGATATTGTGATTTTGATGACTGACTATCACGCACTTGTGACAGACGTGGACCTTACAATCCTCACAAAACATATCTTTGTTCTCTTGTTTGTGGATGCAGCACTTCTCATATAGGTGACCAATGCTGACCTTCCCCTTGATGATATCCTCCATGGATACAATCTCATGACCTTCAAAGACTCTAAGGCGTTGATGGCAATCCAGACACTTATCACACATGTAATTATTACATGTTCTGCAGAATGAGACAGCATCTTGATGGAACTTGCAAGCAGTGCATTTTGGACGCACCTCGAGGGCAGCATTCACCCCTCCACACTTGGCGTTGTAATCGTCTACGAGTCCGTTGACCGTCACATTGGTGAGGAAATCATCGACACGGTTCGCAGACAACTTGGTGACCTCCCTGCAGAGAGGACATATCATGTGATCAAGTTCCTGATGGGACAAGTCATAGTTCTTGAGACATTTCCGACAGAAGGTGTGTCCGCATGAAGTCAGGATGGTTGCATCGTCGAAGATACCAAGACATAGTGGACATGTTAGGTTATGTGAAAAGCTTGGAGCTTTCTTTTCCTCAATATTTTCAGCCATTGGTACAAATATCGAATGTATGGCTGGTTACAAACACGAGCTCGTTCTACCCCTATATCCAATAATTGATGTCCGATAAAACTTTAAAATGTGATCAGCTAATGTGTACTAGAAGTTATTAGCCTACAGTGAGTTCATGCAAGCTCAAACTATAAGCTGTGACGTAGTAGATCTATACCAATATCCTGAGTCTATACGTCCAAACTGCATGCAGATCTGTAGCAATATTTCTCACGTTGATTACAAATATGTGTCGAAAGATGTGCACCTTACTTTGATCAAAAGTCTTAATCCTCTATTGAAATGTGTACCTGAATACAAATAAGGTTACAGTAAAATCACATGACTTGAGTAGATCTTCTATATATGAATATAATGCAGTTTGTGCATCCTATAGTATAATTAGAAGTGGGTGTTTCCACAGAGAGCGCGCGCAGCGTATAAACACCACTGACCTCTACACCTAAGCACCTTTGAACTTATTGGCAGTATTCATCATTATCTATTGAGGGCGACTTATAATTTATGATCTGCACGTAGGCTGCAGCGTTGTGTGAACGCGCAAGTCATTATCGTCATTATCATCATCATCCTCATCGTATCCATGAATTCATTCCTTCATTCCTTCGTTCACTCATTTTGTTCATCATTCATTTATTTATTCATTCATTCGTGCGTTCGTTCATTCGTTTGTTGATCGTTTAATTATTCATTCATATCATAATATTATACCGTCGTTGGAAATATCATCATGTTCACCGATAACGTTGGAATAAAATGTATTACCTCTTTTCAGTGGCGTAATGAGCAAAAATGTTTTGGGGCGCGGTCAAGGGGTGGTTTTCATCCAAAACGTACACATTAAAAATGTTAAGGGGGGGTTAACCCCCCCCCCCCCCCCCCCCACTGCGTACGCGCCTGCGAGCACCCCCTATCTTCGGCGTGAAAGCCAATTAATTGCGGGCCGGACTTTGTAAATTGTATCACTTTAGAAGCTATTTAAACACAGGCTTTTGGGGGTGCTTTTTTGGTTAATGGCTTCCCCCTTTTTTTCTTCTTCTGAATAGTAAATAGTTTTTTTTAAGGAGGCGGGCGGGGACGAGAAACACTTCATGTTTGTCATTTGGCCTAGTCATGGTCAGCATCATATAACATCATCATGCATCAACGAGCATTCGCATCAGGGATTCGCATATAGTATGGGGAGAAGGTGCTGATCGAATGACTTCAAAAGGCTTCCTCTGCTCAATAACTGGATTTTAGCCAACCATCAACAAAGTCTTCGTAAATTCAAGCGCCATTATAGTGATACAACTTCCAGGAATTGTAGGCCTAAGATTTTAGAAAGCAACTTTGTCTAATCCCATTTACCTCAATGGGATATGAATTCTGAAATGAATTAAAATGGGTTTGACATCGACCTATCTCCAGGATTGGGGTCCGCGACCAGGCAGGCAATTTAAGTCTTCTTATCTTTAAAAATCATAATTTTCTTAACCATTTGCGAAATAATTAATCATACCTTAAATAAAGACAGGTAAAGTAGCTGTCACAACCATATAGGCGCCGGAAGTGTGTGTGTGTTGTGGGGGGGGGGGGGGGGGGGGGGGCAGGGGGTTCGGTCGCCCCCAAACGGAAAAGTAGGGGGAGGGGCAAAACGGAAGCTTTAAATATTAGAGAAAGAAGACGATTCGTTGTACCGTTCTCGAACGTTAATCCTTGTCTGAATTCAGTTTTTTCCCCTCCCGCGCAAAGCGCGGAAGCTTTGACGTTTCTTTAAATTATTTGAGAAAGAAGACGACTCGTTCTACCGTTCTCGACTCACGGCTGTCTGAAATCAGTGTTACCCTCCCCCGCAAAGCGCGGAATTAGCTTTGACGTTTCTTTAAATTATTTGAGAAAGAAGATTCGTTGTACCGTTCTCGACTCACGGATGTCAAAAATCAGTTTTCCCTTTCCACGGAAAGCGCGGAATTAGCTTTGACGTCTCATTAAATTATTAGAGAAAGAATTCGATTCGTTTTTCCTCGACTCTTATTGTCTCAATTCAGTTTACCCGCTCCCGCGCGAAGCGCGGAAGCTTTGACGTTTCATTAAATTATTATAGAAAGAAGAAGATTCTTGTACCGACTCTACTCTTAATCCTAATTGTCTGAATTCATTCCCGCCCCCCCCCCCCGAGCGTAAGCTTTTACGTTTTATTGAATAAGAAGACAATTCGTTGTTCCGTTCTCGCATCTTAATCCTTGTCTGAATTCAGCCCCCCCCCCCCCCTTCCCGCGCGAAAGCGTTTAATTAAATTATCAGAGAAAGAAGACGATTCGTTTTACCGTTCTCGTCTCTTAATCCTTGTCTGAATTCAGTTCCCCACCCCCTCGCGCGAGCAAGAATACCGACACAGCTGACCCGACACAGCAACATATCTATGTGTATCTTTCTTGCTCCCTCGACGAGACGACTCCACCCAACAACCCCCACTCTCTGTTACTCCCACCCCTCTCCACCATCCAAGTTTCTTCTGTTTCCTTTCTCTCTTGTTTCTTCTTTAAACAATTTTTTGTTCTCCTCTTTTTTCCTTTTCTTTCTTTACCTTTCTTTCCTCTTTTTATTTTATTTTTTTCTTCTGTTCTCTTTCCTTTCCTTTCCTTTCTTTTCCTTTCTTTCCCTTTCTTTCCTTTCTTTTCCTTTCTTTCCTTTCTTTTCCTTTCTTTTCTTTCTTTTCTTTTCTTTCCTTTTTTCTTTTTCTTTTTTCCTTTTCTTTCCCTTCCATTTCTCCCTACCCCATTTTTCCTGACGGCAACGCAATTTTACAGATAATATCCTGACATGGAGGGGGTGGTGTCGCACAGCGCCCCCCTTAACGCCCCTCCTTGGACCCTACGCCAATTAGTGTCCTGACAGTGTTAAGGTAACAAAATATGCTCATCTGACCGTAATTAAATGTCTAAAACCTCTGAGCTTTCGGGGGCTCCGCCCTCTCGACCCCACCAGAGGCCCTAAGGCGGGCACCTGAATGGTTATCTGACCGTTATAAAATGCCTCAAATCCATGATTTTCATAGGGCTCAGCCGCTTGGACCCAACGCCAATTATAGACCTGCCAGAGTCATGATTTTTTTTTGAATTTGACATTTTGCTCCGTTGGGGGGGGGGGGGGGGGGGGGGTAAGGTCACCTTTTTAGGTCAGCCATTGGCATATTTTTTTTTTTGGGGGGGGGGGGCCGGGGGGGGGGCACGTCCCTGTTTTTCAGTACATTTTAGGCGAATTTAGGGCTGATTTTAATATATTTGTTTTTGGCCGGGGGGGGCACGTGCCCCCTGTGCCCCCCCTGATTCCGCCACTGGAATTGTAATGAGAGGGCAAATTGACATATCACATGCACATGGAGGCATAAACACTTTGTTCTGCGACAAAATTATGACACAAAAGTTATTATATCAGTTCTTCCTCAATTTTTCTTTTATTGTATCTCGACCACTCTTCTTTCTGGATAATGCAATCACAGGTTCGCTACTATAAGAAAACGCAACATTTATTTTTTTTTTTTCTCCATTCCTAGCCAAGTTCCTTAAAAAAAGAAAAAAACGTTTTAACGTTTTGTTACAGCGCCATCTCGTGTCAAAAACCGTTGTAAATTTTTTATTTCGAGATTGCCAAAGAGGCAAAATGGCGTTAGCATGGCAGCCAAATACTGATGGTTTGGAGCAAATTTTACAACTTTTGAAGGAGTCCCAGAGTCCTGATACAGAAATACAGAGAGCAGTTCAACAAGTATCCTTTAAAATGCATGAATTATATATTACGAGATCAAAACTTCGCAACCGTTGTATTTTTCTTACGAGTTTTGTGAGCCGGTCATTCATTCATTTCCAGTTCTTGTCGGTCTATTTACACGTGCGTCATACCTTCGCGCGTGTATTATGTGTGCATGTGAATGAGCATGGATTGCAATGAATTGAAAAAGATGGAGAACTGTTCATGACGTGTGCGTATTGTGCATTGTTGTTGCTTTTCAGATTATAGTTTCAAATGTTGGATGGCATGCTTTGATACTTGAACATCAAAATCTTATTTATTCAGTATTTAGATTTCAATTTAATTCTAAACTTCTAGCAAGTTAGTTAGTCGGGCCGGGCCGGATAGTCTCATTTCATGTTCAACATATTCATTCATGTCTCCTGATGTTCAACTTCAAAGTTCAATGCATGTCCATTATCAGTAGACTGTAGTAGCACACTGCCGATTTTGGAAACTCTCTCCCATTCGAGATCGAGAGACTGTATTCCATACAACTTGATTACATAGATCTATTGTATTGGAGATTAACTATTTAGACTAGCTTTCATTTGTTTCAAAAGAAACAACATGAACACTAGGTCCCAGAATAAGGATCGTCTTCATTAACGTGGACCAATGCAACCTCAAACGTAAGGATCGTCTACATTTTCGCAAATGTTTCTTATTTTTTATTGGTGTGTTGGCGATGCGAAAAACGGATTCCGGGATGATTTTCTTGATGCAATTTTTACATTGACTTTGTACAGAGACTTTCACATTATGAGCGATAAATTCTCGGGAAGACAGACAACCCATAAAAGTAGACAGTGAACTGGGGATATCCTATTATGCGGAATCTGTTTTTTGTTCGCATTGCCAGGGCGCGGATCAGGAACCCTACACCCGCAGAGCACCAAAGAAGAAAAACCTCTGAAAATTTTCTCACGGACTATCCTTATTTTTTAGGACGCAATTTCTTCACGGTTACAAGGATATCCTTCATAGCGCCCCTAATGCTATAGGCCATTGAAAACATTTCGGCTTCTCTGAGGTCAAGCAGGAGCTTATTGACTTTATAAAACAAAAGTGAATTGTAACATAATCATAATAATAAGAAGTTAAGAACAAAACTAGACAGTGCACTTTTTAAATAGAAGGTGGTGTAGGTGGTGGTGATGGTTATTTTACCTGACTGCTAAGAAAGCATATTAAATGCTTGTTAGTAAGCAACCTGACGGCCGACGGCTTTACGAGACCACTGCTCTACCAACTGAGCTATCAAGGCAAAGTAATTTTTCAGAAAATTTTTTTTTTTGAGCTTTAGTTTGGTATACTTCCTTTGCCGCAAAATATAAATAAATGAATTATGGTATCCCAAATTAATCTGTGTCTAGGAGACTTTCTCCCCAATAGGAAAAAGTCTCCCGTACTGACCTTCTTCTCCTTAATTTCCCCCAGGTGTGGAGAACTGCAGAGTTGATAAAAACCCGATTTAAATCGGTTTCCTGATTTTTTATAATTTTTCCGATATTTTTTCTTTTTCCCATTTTATCCTGATTTTCCCCTCATTTTCTCTATTCTTCCCTATTTTTCTTACTCAAAAGGGGGGAATGTTGTTAGACGCCATTTTTTCAAACTTGGCCTTCTTTATTATTATTCATTACCTGTGCCTGGTAGGCGAAAAGCGAATTAAATCACTGTAACCCTCTGGGCTCTCCTCTGGGTATAACTGATTGGGGTGGGTGTGCAGGTGGATCACTGCACAGGGGTTTCCCCCTACTCTTATATACATATAGTGCAGTGGGTTATTATTGTGCAAAGGTGGTGACTCTCCTCTACACAGGGCCTCTATTCAACGTCCTATCCAAGGGACGCAGTGTTTTCCACTTGATAATATGGCCTGCGCCCATGAAACGGGAGGGGCATATTAACACACAACGCAGGCTTCAGTCACCTGCCTGGGTTGGATTCGAACCCACGATCATCGGTTCGCCAGGCAGATGCTTTACCGACTGAGCCAACTCGCTTCCTTTGGTTTGTCTTTTTGAATTATAGTGAAACCCAGCAATGATAAGCATGACACACCTTGATTAGGGTGGGGCTCCTATGGCTGTGTGGTGATTCTTTTGATGAATCATGAAAGACTACAGTGTAATTGTTGGGTGCATTATTACACTGTACATGTACCTATCTATGCACCTGATCTTTTCTTATTCACTAAGCAGTTGACTTGCCCTGATAAATATAGGTTTGGTTGAATTAAAAGTCAAACAAAAATACAACAATAAAATAATAGCAAACAAACCAATACAATAAAATATTTTCAATATCAATGCATGTTTTATTTAGAAAAATCAATCAAGTTGACACAAATGAGATGAAATTCATATGTGTATGAAAAACAAATCAGTATATTAATTATTTCATCTTTTAATTCCATGTACTTAATAATAATAATAATAATAATAGTACATTTATAGAGCGCAGAAACTATCCAACATTAGGTATATATTCTACTGCGCTACAAGAGCTCCTGATATGCTTAGATTTACGGTCCAGTTAATTAAAAAGAAGTGTTTTCAGTTTTGACTTAAAGACGTTTACAGATGGTGATTTCCTGACTTCAAATGGCAAGTTATTCCAGAGTTTTGGGGCTGCACAAACAGAGTTACTTACAGAGTTGACCTGCCTGAAACAATTTCTTCACAAGTTTTGGAGTGGCAAATAGCTTTTAGATCAGTGATGTCATGTGAATCAGCTTTAAAAAAAAATGTAGGTTTGTCTAACCAGTGATATGAAAGAGTGTTCTTGTAAACTCTTCTTTGCCTCTATTCTGTAGAAACAATGCAATAATCTTTGTCCTTAACCCCTTTACTCTCAAGAAATTGGAATCTTTGAACCAGTATCCTGATTTCAACAATTATCTCATCTTTGTGTTGACCAAGCTCAAGAAAGAAGGTAAGCTTTATATGTCAAATGTTTTTTTTTATTAATTTATTTTATTCTTTGTTTTTCTTTCAAGTTTCTTTCTCTTTAATGTTGATGTGTCTCACAGTTTTGTTTTGTTTTGTTGTGTTCTGTTTTTGGATTTCATTTCCCCATCTCTCTCGTTATTCTCAAACCATTTACCCAAACTGCCTTTTATCATGTAGCTACTTAGCTTTACATCTAATAACTTGAATTCATGTTGAGGATGCTGGAGTCCGATGAAAGAAAAAATTAAGGAAAGGAGTCAACCCGACACAAGCATGAAAATGAAAGTCATTTTAGGGCAATAAACCAATTTTAGTACTTTATTACCATATTCATCTTATAGTATTGCCTGTCATTTTGTTTTTTTGTGTTTTTGTTTGTACCTGTGTATAAGACGCACCCCCCGACTTTAGATTTTTCAGCGGGGAAAAAGTGCGTCTTATACACTGAGATTTACGATATATTCAAATTTTCATAATCATCTTTTTTCGTTCGTCAGGTAATTTTTGTTACCTAAAAAAAAATGATTAAAAACAAAAAATCATTTTGGATGCATGTCCAAGATTTTTTTGTTAGGATAGTGAAGTTTTGAAATTAAAACATCCCAATTGCCAGTTTGATGAAGAAAAATCATTCCTTTCAAAATTTGGGTTACTGACTCACTGGATGGAGAATGTGACAAGAATGTACCTACATGTACCTACCTCTTCACCAAGTGGAACGAATGTAAGAGAGTCTTTTCCTGACAGGACGCACAATCGCACATATATTCATGAGCTACCATGATCATGAGGCCAAGCGAAGCTGAAACATTGCCCTTTCAGCGCCGGCACTTCTGGGATGGGAATGGGATGGGATGGTTGGATTAATGTACCTTTGCTTTGCGTTGAGTATGGGTGGGAGTGAGTGTATGTGTGTGTCACACAGTGAATGCATAATGAGGGGGGAGACAGGTGGAATAACAGACCAATCAACCTGATGCATGCACACATGAATGCTTCATGAAGGCTCCCTCTACATGTACATACAGCTCACACACTTTTACACAAAACACATTGGAAGATTAAAAAAAAGTTCTAGTGATCATGAGATTATATTGGGAAAGAAACCATGAAGATATGTTGATTATGTTGTACGTAGGAATTGATTTGCATTTTGAAATTGTGGAATCGTCAAAGTGAAAAGAAATGGACTCGGTCTGGCTGAAAATCACATGCTCTGCACACACAGAAATGGGTATATGGGACTGAGACACACATTTTTTAGCTAAACTTTTCAGCTATTTCTTGTCTTATTTTTACAATGAGGCATTTGAAGAGCAATCCTTTCCAGGAACGTTTCTTCTTCGATATACTTCTAAACCGACATACAAAGAATGAGAAAGCTCACAATTTCTTTTCTTCATCTTGACCAGGACCCAGCTTTCTGAAATATGAGGCCATTAAAAAAAATATACATGTTTAGCGTCCCCGCCCGCTTCCTCTTTGGGGGCCGCCTCCTATTTTTTGACTTTTTTGTTGTTGAAATTTTTGGATTTTTTTTTTTTTTTTAAAGAAAAAAAAACATGAAAAACACCGCTAAAATAGATCTATTTCTGATTTAATAAAAAAAAAAATATATGTTGGCCGCCATCTTGAAAAATAGCCCGAATGTCAGGGAAAATGTACCGAGCGGCCATTTTGAGCGGCCATTTTGAAGAAAAAAAGAAAAAAAAAGGGCCTCTTCCTTCCTATTTTTCAAAAAGACAGGACGCTAAACATGTTTTTTTTTTAATTTGGCCTAAGGTCATAGTGAAAATTATCCAAGATATGGCTCAAATTGCACCAGAGAGCATGTACATGACAAAAAACACTATAGCCTTTAAAAGCATACAGACTAGCAAACATTGTATAATGAAATGCAGTATAAAGAAATACACTTTGAAGAGGTCATTTGACATGTCCCCTGGCCAATCATCAGTGCGTGCTCACTCTAAGCCCCTCCCAGTTAAACCATTTCTGTGCGATATGGCATTTTACACAAGAGCAGGAAGCCGTTTCTTTTTTAAGCATCCAAATGATGTTTCGTTATACGATGTTTCATTACATAACTTTCCTTTATACAACATTCAGACTATGGGAAAGTTCAATATCTATCGTTAAGCTAGATACAATTCTCATGAAGCTGTGCAATGAATTCTGGTTGTTTGAACGAATAGTCATACTATCAAGTCCTACTCGTCTCATTAGACACCCAAGGTCATTTATGAGAGTTCATGGATTGTCCAAAGTGCTTCTAACGCACAAAACTGACATCATTCCAGAACGTTCTGTCATCTCTGAGCAATATTTGGCATGCAGAGGTCATTCTGCTATCCTCATTACCCATGATGCTCTGTCATAAACTTGAGGTCAATGAACTGTGTTGTGGCACTGCATAGCAACTGAAACTAAGTAATAGACAGGAAACCGTGATTACCTGGGATTGTGTGCAAAGCCTGCTCATTCTACAGGCACAAGGTACTGTAGTTTTCGTAATTATTAACTAGAATATATATTGATCTACCATAAAACTGCCAGCTACATGTAGGTAGCAAATATTCAAGAGGAATTTAATATGCATTCAATGTATGTACAGGAAAAACAAACTTGTGCGTTTTTTTTGTTAAATTCCTCCAAATTTTTTACCTCATTTTGTGCATTTTAGCTGTTTCAAACAAGTTTTCAGTTTCAATTTGGTGTTGAATTCTCAATAGATACTACAACAACAAAAAAGAAGTCAAGAGTAGTGAATTCCACAAATAAATCAATACATGAACCCAATAGTTCTAAATATTTTTGATGATTGATATTTTTGAAGTGTGACAGACTGAACCTAAATTATCTCCTGTAATTTTCCCCGTCAATGTGTGTGTGCAATGTGCTTTAATATTTGAGTCACACCGCCAATCTGACTCTACATTGGCTCCAAATCTACCTATTCTTGGCTAATAAACAGACTAATTCTTGGCTATCCGTGGTAATGAAATAATTAATTCTGTCTGTTGTCAGTCTGATGTCAGCATAGCTGATGTGTAACTAAAGTATAATGCATTGTATAGATGAGCAGATTATGTTTATTCATCTATACACGTTTATTGATGGACTCTGGTACTAGCCAAGGTCAAATCTCATTGCATAAACTCACTGCAATGGGTAATGAAGAGCTAGTCTTATCTTCCAGACTCTATAGAGTACAGAACTGCTCACGTAATATACGCTCCTCATGCTGATTACTGGTTCAAAACGACAGCCTGCACATGAGGTTCACCGTGAAACCATTCAAGCAACGGGCTGGAGCAGGGCGAATTCAGTGTAGGGTGCTGGTGTGATCGCTATGCCGTTGTTTTGCACAAAATTGTTTGGAACCAGCAACCTAGACAACTTTGGCAGTATGACGTCACACTTCGGTACTCTATAGGATAAGGGTATACCTTTTGTTGTCTTGTTATAATTTTTTTTTTGAGGGTCGATTTAAATCTGTTCTGTGCTTAAGATATCACTTCGGAGTGTGTGTTCACCATCTCTACTCCTTTGTAGGAGTATTCCTGCCACATGACCACCTTGGGCACTATGACTAACTCGACCACAAGGACTTTTGTCAGCCTAAATGTACCAAGGCTCTGTTTCATAAAACTTGTTGTCAATAACAAGTTACAATAACTGTTATAAGCTACTGAAATCATGGAATTAATTGATCGGCTGAGAGCAAATTTGTTATAGAAATTAAATTTAGCAAGTTTTTATGAAACAGGGCCCAATTCCCCATTTCTTCCCAGGGTGCAGAGAGGCAGTCATAGGTTTGTCCTTACCAAAGAAAGGACATTAGTGATATGCCAGAGCTTAAAATGATTATGTAAGCTTGTATGACACTTGCAGGTCTGCAACAGTTAATCTATGGTTATTTCCTGCACTAGCTGTGTGCCTAACTTCAACCCTGATCCCAGCTCTAGTTAGTGTTGGGGTACCCTCACACTAAAGCTAACCTACATGTACATGTTCATGTAACCTAACCTAAAACCCCATTGCAAAAAGAACCCATTTGCAACCCTTACAGAAACTCTACCGGTACTTTTGATTGAATTAAAGCCCTGAGCTATTGTCGCCGTAGCAATGCATATTCGTATTTGTATCTTAATCTATTCTTCAAACCCTGCAACTGCAACTCCTCATTTACGTTGTTGGTGCCTAGAGTCTGGATGTTAGTCTTGGGATGTTGACTGACATGGATCCCATCAGAGTTTGGCAGTGCAAGCTCTTGATGGATTTTCTCAGCAAGAATCTCTATCCACTATTTGGATTGTCATGGGCCGGCCGGGTCAGGGCTGCATTTTCAGGACAGCCGCCAGCTAACGGCATCGATGTGTCAAAGTTACATTCCCATAATTTAGTTATCCAAACAATCTGTAATTATGCCTCTCTTAAACATCGTTAAGAAGCTCCTATTTGACAGAGTCCCCAGAAATTGATGCGTTCCACCTGAGAATTTAGCGTTTGGTTCTGAAGCATCATTTTACTGTCTAAGCAACACACTCTGCATGTTCTGTACAGGTACTTGTTCAGCTTGTCTTGGAGTGACTGTGGCAGACATTATCTCGTCATCTACATTTGTAAATCTCTTAGTTTGTGTACAGGATACAGAATGTACATGTATGTCTTTGAACCTTCAGTGTACCTCAGAGAGTCACATAATTACGAGTCAATCCTGTATTCTTTGTTAGTCTGCATCTGTTTGGTATTACTTTGGTCATATTGATATTAATGTCAAAAATAATTCTGTGCTCACAATCGCAGACTAAAATACATATAATTATTCGTAACAGATGAACAAAATAAATGTGTGTATTAAATTTGATTTCATTAAACAAAAACAGCCTTTTGAATCTCCAAAGCTTCGGAACCTTCCTCATGTCTTTTCCTTTGTCTGGATTGGTATTATCCAACAATAACATTCTCATTCCGGGCTCGGTCAGGTAAGAGCTGGGAAAAGCTGTCAACTCTCTAGAAATGCTTAGGATTCCTTGCATTCTGGTTAAGGCTGTGCACAACAGTGTAATGAAGTACCCGAGTACACTCCCAGGCTTACAGGCGAATACTCGAGTATTCGGACGCCATTTTTTTTTTATAATTTTTTATAATTTTTTTGATTTTTTTTGATTTTTTTTAAATTTTTTTTAATTTTTTGATTTTTTGACTTTTTTGATTTTTTTTGATTTTTTGACTTTTTTTGCCACTACCATACCACTCGGCAGTTTCTCAGATCCCTCGCCCAAAACGCATGCAATTTTACTTTAAGTTGCAGTTGAAGGCGCCGATTTAATAAGAATAATAACAGTAAACAATGCTGTTTTAAAAACCAAAGATGGCAGAATAATCCATTTTCCTCCAAGTCCAAACAGAAATCTGGACATTTGGTCCCAGTTTCTGAAAGGTGAGTTTGACAGTGCTTGAGTTGGGAAACATTTTTACCGACGGTACCATGCCAGCGGCTGCCGCTCTCCCTGGCACGGGTAAGCGTGGGCCTGGACATTTTTTTTTTTTTTTTAATTTTTTTTTTTTTTTTTTTTTTTTTTGCGGCCGAATATTCGGGTACGAGAAATCGTACCCGAGTAGTTGTCAACCGTGCGGGTACTCGAGCATTCGACTACCCGTCGCAGCCTTAATTCTGGTCACATACTGCAGCAGACACCCAACATACCCTTGTTCTCTCAAGGCCTGTCCTCATCAGCTCGAGATTGCCAAATATCCCGCTATTTCTGATTTGGGAAATAATCCCGAAGATACAAATTGCGCCTTCATCAGCTTGAGATTCGCACATCAGCGGTCGCGCATAGTGCAAGGTTTCGGGCTGGTGATATTTTGTGAACTGGCGCAAGATATCTTGGGATGATTATCTCGACCAAATATCCCGCTAATGCAACTTTGGGCTGATGAAGACGCAAAATAACTGTATAATTCGGGGTAGTTGAAATCGCGGGATATTTGGCAATCTCGAGCTGATGAGGACAGGCCTTCAGAAGCAGAGTTCCAGACTGGAGTTTGCAAGCGCCTGGATGTTATCTTGTCAGTTATAAGGCATTTCGTGAACATATGGTCTGAATAGAGTACTGCAGTGTGACGTCATACTGGCCAAGTTTTCAAGGTTGCTGGCAGTGGCGTAATGAGCAAAAACTTTTTTAGGGGCAGAAAGAAAAAAAGCCCTGGAAAATCATGTCATTTGTAAATTTGAGAGAACATTTGTAAATCACTGGTATCAAATAAGATATAAAACACGTTTGAATTTTATTGGGGGAAGGGCAACTGCCCCCAAACACCCCTCCCCATGAGTGCACCAGACCCAAACACTGAATTAAGGCAACAGGCTTAAATGATTTTGCGGTGAACCTTGTGTGCAGCCTCTGTTGTTTAGAACCACTAACTTGGACGACAAGTGAATATGATATTAGCACTTTGTTACTCTATTATCCATGCAAAGAATGACCTAAGCCCTGGACTGAAGATGCTCTCTAGTATGAAAGCAGTTTATTTTGTGTATGAAAATAAAGACTATCCATTATCAGCTTTTATCGTCTCCATCTGATTGCCTTAAAAATAAAATGTGGCTGTTTTGAAGCTCGTTTAGACTCTGTTTAGGATCAAACATACATGTAGAATATGGTGTACAGAAATACACTAGTGGAATACCCCCCCCCCTCATATTGCATCCAATGAACATTTCTGAGTCAAACCGTTTAACCGACGGTTATCCGACCGCATTCATCAAAACCGTTTGGCATTTATCGCTCCGTTTAACCGTTATTTGTTTACATTTTGGAATGTGCTAATAGCTGATGATAAAGATAATCAAAGAAACCACAGTGTAATGTTACACCCTGTCCGCTGCGCGTCAGCTTTATGGCAGCAGTAATCTCCATGAATGAATTTGTAAACAATAAAACAACCATGCTCTATTCCCTATTTTCTCACCCTCTCTATTCCCTTCTCTCTGCAATGTGTTCATGTACCTTTTCTTATTTCTGCACTCTCAGACAAGCAAAGTTCTAAATTTTTACACATTCGATGGTCAGTTTCTCTCACATCCCTTCTCCCCGAGTCTATCTCTCTCTCTCTCTCTCTCTCAATATTAATATCAATCCCTTGCCGACTCACCCCCCTAATATAATGTTCATATATAAATAAAATACAAAAATAATGATAACAATAATAATTGAAGTTTTAGAAATATCAATCAACAAAGTCTTGGACGTTGTGAGTAATTTAAGTTTATGATCACACACAGCAACCCTTTCTATCTATTTTCTTACTTCTTCACTCTCTCATGTCCCTGCCTGGTCCATGCAGCTCTCTCTCACACACACACACGTGTACATACAAACCTCAAACATCGTACACACAAACCTCAAACATCGGCGCCCAATACACTGTACATGTGCATACACACAGATGGAGAGCACATGGCTTCTTGACTCCCACTGAACTGTGAAAGCACGTGCGGTCACCAACCTGTAATTTATGCTGGTATCAAACTCCACCCACATAGCTAGAGAACCTTCCTGATTGGTCACTAACTTGGATCAGCTCATTGCAGGGTGTGTCTTGGGTGTGAGTGTTACACACTTCCACATAATTTCATATGGCAATGATACATGCAGCAGGGACATGCTAGACATGTCCCTGCATGAAGGGAGCTCTCTCCCTGACCACATGCAAACATTGCATTGCAAAGGCATATATAAACACGTCACAGATCAAACTATCTTCACAGCGTAACTTTGCAAGCTAGGTTAATCATGATATCAGATTTAGATGAGGAATAATAAGACATTTTTTATGTTGTTTATTACTGGTCTCTGTTTATCAGGATGACCCAATTTGTGCCATAGTCCGGCTCGGAATGCTCAGCCACAGTCTGAAGACCATCAGGCGTTCTGAGCTACATCGCTATTACAAATACTGTATTTTCACTTTTTCAGATTATTATTTAACGGTTAAACGAAACCGCCCGTATACTTTTAACGGTTAACCGTTTAGCACAAAAACCGTAATGACTCAGGCTTAAACTGAACTTGCGAAGGTGGTTTAGACTGGAATCATGACTGTATTTTGTGTACACACGAGTACAACTCGAGATTATCCTTGTGCCATCGCTATCCCCCCTATCCCCCACCCCCCTATCCCCCACCCCCTATCATTGGTTATCTATCAGCAAATATATTGCCTTCAATCAAATTCAATATAAATAAATTTCATGTACTTGGCAAGCGTGGTACACATTGCCTACGTATTCAATCCCTTCTGTATTTACACTGTAGAATATATGGCCGATGTAATTCATAACATACCATGGACATAAACACAGCATATGAAATCAAATCGTTCAGCCAAAATATGTGGTCACTGGTGCAGTAGGAGATGCAGGTATTTGACATTCAAGGTTTGTGATTTTTGTAAAGTTAATGCATAGTCAGGGCTGTCGTTTAAAGCCGGTAACCGGTAAAACTTGCCGCCTATTCACTCGTTTCTTACCGGCTATAATTCCTATAATAAACCTTGCAAAAATCACAGAAAGTAGATCTAAATCAATGCTAATCCAAAATTTCCTTAATTTCGTCCAAGATATAATTAGTGCCGCACATACACGGCCGCAGTCGACGAAATCCCTTACGATCACGAACGCGACGTCGTCCGTACTTACCTAGACCTATCTATCTAACGTTACATCGCAGTTCTCCCCCCACAGCGCGGCGGCCAAGCCCGCCCGTCCCTACCCCATTGCGATCCCGATGTGAACGCGAGAAGACGATGCATGCACTGCACAAAATATATACACACTGATCATAACAAAACTGAAGCTAGCTCGCTGTAACCAAACTATCCGTTGCCGATTTGATATTTGAAGATCACGGAAACCGGGGCCTATTCACGTGCGTGCAATGTCTAGAGACAACGTACTTTAGATTCTGAGATGCGCAAATCGGCAACAGAGTTTTGAACTCGGCTGAGTACATTCGGTACTGTACATGTATTCAACAAATCATGATGTAGAAAGATTGAGTATGGTGCATCATCTCAGTTTAATTAAAAATTACAAAGTAATGGTACAAAGTGATAAATAATTATCAACTTAATAACTTTTCTTAGATTGTTCATGTAATATTAAACATGAACAATATGTGTGTTTATTACAATATATGTGTAATACAAGGTAGGAAAGATAACTACAAATTTTCTTCTTAGGTATGCACCAGATTGCACGATTTCAAGTGGAAAATCCCAAAAGGTCCCTACCGTGGGAGGGGGGACACCCCCCTCCCACACCCTCCCCCCCTCGGTCGCTTCGCTCCCTCTGGCTTGGTCGCTTCGCTCCCTCGCAGTGATGGTACCTCCTATAAAATTCAAATTACCTCCTTCAAAAATAATTAACAAGACCCCTGCATAGTGGTTTCATAAAACATAACACACTATTTTTTTTGCTCATTATTGCCTGTGCATAATGTAAACAAACAATATCATTATCGTGTCTGTATTTGTACAAGCTTGTTTTCGTTGAGGAGAGTATCAATTTATCCAGGCCTTCAGGAACACACTAGTTATCAAAACGTACGTTTAGGTGATTGCTAATTAAGACAAACATTGGTCATCTTTTGATTTTATAGTGCATGTATATTGATATCACACATAAAATATACCTGCATAAATTTTCTTATTATAATCACTGAATATTTAATGAGCATACAGGGCCTACTGCAATAAATTAGCAAGGACATGTTATCAAAGAAATTGATGTACAATTAGAAAATTCCTGTGTATCAAGTGTAAAAGGTGACATTCTTCTCACTTTGAGTAGTTTTAAATTGCATGATAACAGCATATTTCAGGATCACATCAAATTTGCATCCCAGCTCCCCCTACACTGTAGGTAGGAATAGTAAAGAAATTGAGCCTTACATCCAGGCAAGTCCGACTCTTAATCTTACTCTTCACTCGGGCGTGAGTCATGGTTGGGAAGCCTAGCTGTAGACTGTCTGAGCAGTTATGTTGTAATTGGCTATGTTATGGGATAGAGAGATAGCTGGAAGTCGTACACCTCGTTCAGACTTCCAAAATTCATTGTACAACAATTTGAAAACTATACATTGAGTAAATAATTTTATTTTTAGTCTGAGCATCGTATGATGAAATCTCTTTTTGAAATTTTGAAGAAAAAAAATCTGTAAAAAATCAGGGTCGCATTCTCATCTGAACATGTTGTACATGTATGGGTATAACTGGGCACTGATTGATATGAGCCAGCAGATATGTCTATTGACCTTTTCAAGGTAGTTTCTTTAGGCCTTTACAATGTTTCTTAATACCATATTGTTAATATTCAGCGTGTATGCCCCTTTCGTTAAACATGTAGTATGGCTCTTTATACAACATTTTTTAAATAGAATAAAAATAAAAGTTTCCTGTAAATTTCTTGAAGTCTGAATGGGGTCTTAATGAAAAAGTCTGCTTGTCATCTCTGTTGAACTCTAATGTTACGGCCGTTTTGTCATCTTAATGGATGCTGTGACAGGATAGAATGCAACAGCCAATCCTTTACATCAATGTGAGCTTAGATTACCACGCACATGTATGATGTGCTCACACGGCGATGCTACAAACAGAACAGGAAAAAAATTGTGTATCCTCATTTATCGTAATACTATATTACAGTGTACTGTAAAAAACATTTTTTACATGCATGAACAGTTTGGGATATTCATGAGTGGTCCAGATTCGCAAAGATTCAGCACTAAACTTTGGCAATGTGTGAAAGTTTCTTGTGGTAAAAAATGGCTCAAGATCAAGTATTAGAGCATATATTGGACATACCTGAAAATGTAGATAATTTTGAAGGTTATATATATTTCAAACTAATATGATAACATAAAACTATTTCTGTTATCCGTTCATATGTTCCGACGCCAGCATGTTCTGATAATACTTCAATGAGCATCACAGACTTCTAGCTTGCACAATAATAAGGTTTTGATGCAGGGCTAGCACATACCCAACACATGTAGGCTTAAGTACAAATAAGAATAAAAATAAAAATGTCCTGCAACTAGTAGAGTTGCCTGAGGTGACTTGAAATACAGTCTCTGCCCCTCTTTTTCCTTAATCCTGTACATGCTGGTCATACAGTGTGTGAGTTATGTGAGGCAGGCAATACTGCAATGCTGGTTGCACATCCGCGATGAGTGACATATTGATTGATGTGCTGCGATCGATTATTCTCTTGGCGTGACCTCATCGCCAAAGGTCAAGATTGTTTATGTCTCGCATTACCTCTGCTATGCAAGGGATGGCAAGCCCGCCATTGAGGAATGATGCGTAAGCCGGGGAAAGATGAGTAATGCATTATCTCTTTAGATTACTCCTCCCTGTGAGTTAGACTTAGAGAACCATCTAGCCAATGACGGATGTTTGTAAAGTAGCATTCTGTTTTTCATGTATCCATATTACTACAATTGTAGCATGCCAGGCTATTTTTGTACTGGTACATGTGGTTTTCAGCTTATTATCATCTTGAGCTACTTTTACATGTACATGATGAATCTGATTTTGATTACAAGTATTTCTCTCGGCCCACAGTCAGAGGAATATTTTGCTTTTTATTCTCCATGTGCATGTACACATGTCAAGTAGGCCTATTGCTATTGATGAACTTTGGATGAAATCAATTTCAAAATTATTTAAAATTACATACATGTACAGTATGTCGTATCATTATGAAAATGCAGAGTGTGTACATGTAAGTTGGCGTGAATGTGCATTTTACTTTTCACGTCGCTGCATTTCAGAGGAGCTATAGGCCTATATTACACACAGTCTATGGAGTGCATTGTCAAAGGAACCACCATGCAGATCGTTAAAAAAATGTTGATTCATTTCGAGTGTGTCAGATCCTGGCACCTGCCAATGTTATAATGATTGTAGACTTATGAATTGAAAGGTTGCTATTACTCCCATTGCGAGTCTAAAATCAACAATACTTTATTTATGGAAGTTAGGCAGTGAGTCATACTCCCTTTCAGGGTAAGCAGCTTGTGATGGCGTTGACAAGTTTACAAACTGATTACATGTGAGTGTGTACTACATGTATGAGACAGGTTTACTACCTGTTATTGCAATAAAACACTGGTCCTTGATACATTTATGTGTATACAGTATACAGTACTTATTTGAGGGAGGGAGGGGAAAATACTCTGTCATATCAAGCGCCTCATACAAATGTACATCCAAGTGTTTGTTGTACATTGAGTTCTATTCTATCATTCATGTAATTTAAGAACATTTTAGAACTCAACGACCGCATGTTTCAGTCTTGGTAGTGTTTTATACATTAGCTCTTTATTGAAATGTTTGTTATTTTCTTCATTAAAAAAAAAAGGTTTTCCTCTTCTGGTTTAAAAGTGATGTTGTTCACTTGTAGATGGTTATTACAAGCAAGTTGATTGACCTGCAGGATAATTTAGAATAGCAACTTAGTGTCTACAATGTACTGGAATGGATTCATTTAATACAGAACTGGGCCTGCTGTCCTACTTTACAAATGAACGGGAGAGAATTGATGCACTTCAAACCTGTTAAATGCATGGGAATCTGTACTTTTTCTGTCGCAGTTATTGTTTTTCTACTGTTGTGTACGGAGGATTTGTCCCTGACTCTAGATTCTACATTCAATTAGAATCTGTCACTCTTCATAATGTATGTTACGCTCTCCACTCTAATTGAATGATTACATACTGTAATTTAATTTTATGATTATATACTGATGTTCATGGTTCTTTTCTTTAAGCTGTTTCCAATTAGCCCCATAATGCTTGTAGAGCATAATCCTTTGCATAACGAGTACATCATGATGGTTTGAATAATTAAAAAATCATTTCTGTAAACATCCAAAAGGTATTTGAATTTGGTTATGGCAAATTAATCATCGCAAACTGAAAAGAGGCTTGCTTAAAGGGAGTGTAGCTTGGCAAATACTGGTTAACGCCATCTACGAATGGACTTGATTAAGGGTAATCAGCGACTTAATATCTTCACGGTCAGCACGCGCTAGCATTCGTGAAAAAGACTGAAGTTCCCTTCACGCTTCAGTTTCGCGTTGTCTATAGTCGTAAAATACCTGATCGGCCCCGAGTCAGGCTACGGGAAAGATACCTAGTCTTTTCAGGCTACACTTCCTTAAAAATTAATAATGAACATGACAGATAACATATAGTTAGCTTCAAAGCAGCTCTCAAAACCGAAAAATTATTTTCTATCGTTTTTTTTTTCTTCCACAGCTGACGAGCCGACGAGGTCACTAAGCGGTCTCATCCTCAAAAACAATGTCAAGGCTCACTTCCACAACTTCCCCCCAGAGGTCACAGAGTTCATCAAGACGGAATGTCTGGCCAACATCGGCGACCCCTCACCCCTCATCAGGGCGACCATCGGCATCCTCATCACTACCATAGCGACCAGGGGTGATCTCCAGAACTGGCCCACCCTCCTCCCAACGCTGTGCCAACTCCTCGACTCTGAAGACTACAACACTTGTGAGGTATGATAAACTCATCTTATTTTTCGAAGTATCTCTCTCCATAAGCCAGCACTTACGATAACGCCCAAGGCTCGTTCAGATATGTATCGGTAATTTGCATCGGTTTTTTGTTTAACCTGTAAGTGAATGGCAATGGCACACAGCAAAGTTCCGACGCCTATTCACTGAGCTCTGTGTTATAATATGTGAAAGGTGAAGTGTTTTTACCCGTATGTCATTATGGAGAAAAAAAAGCGTTTTAGCATGGCATGTCTTAACGAGGCTCAACAGGTCTTATAAGGCTGAGCGTGTGTTTTAATTTAACTCCAAACCTCCAATTCATTTTTAAAGGAGATGTGAACAGAAACCTAATAAACATACATGTAGATCACCAATTCTTTTCTCCAAACTCAAAAAATACAACAGGGAAGTGAAGAAACCTACCATGATCCAAAGTCTTTATTTGTTCAAGGATGTTCAAAATGGATTCACCGATGACAAGGATGAAGATGCATGACTTTGACAACCAAATTTGGGATATTTGAGAGTGAGAAAAGGAGTGTGTATATATTGCAAACAAGCAAATGAATTGAACCTATGGCAGAGATATGCAGTCATGGTGTATATCATTATTAAAAGAGAAGGATAATAATTAAAAGGTGAGAGTTGGACAGATTCATCAAAATTGCTTTGTATTGTGATGTAATCTCCTGTACCCAAATATTTCAGTGATTCACTAGCCCTGATCGAGGAATTGCGCATTTCTTGAGATGAATTGCAAAAAAGGCACATTCCTCTCGACTGCAGAGTTGGAGAGAGTTCACTCCTAAATGCTAAAGCTTTCAAGAATGGTTGATATCCCCTCTTTCTCAACTCCCCAATGGACTTATTGAGTGGTTTGAGTAAGTGATCTGTCTGTGATGGTTCAAATGCTGAAAGTGCTTTTCGGCACACGGCCGGAGGCAATCTGGGGCTAATAACGACTGATGGCACTATGAAATCATAGTAGATTGTGTGGGATTTGGATATTAGACCTATTGATTATATAATTGAGGTATGATTCCATGTCATCATTCCGGATTTTATTGATATCTGTAGGTGGAGCGGAAGTCGATGAGCTATAATACTGGGCTGATGGAATTAATAAAAATAAAACAATTCTAGCTTTTTCTACTACATTTACCTGCCTCGAATCCACAATTTACATACAATAGTTAGTGTTTTGTGAATTAGAGCCTACTGAAATTGCACAAATAGAAAATATTAAATTTGATAGATGAAAAAAACACAACAACAAACAAAAAATAAATTGTGTTTCCATTACAGACTCTTTGTAAATGCTTTGAGCATATTAAAAAAAAAAAATAGGAATAAAGTATCACCTAGTTTTGTTTCGTTCAATACTTCATTTCTTTGAGAATGTCAATTTAGTTACAAGATGTTAACAAGAAGTGAAAGAAAATCATAATTTTTGCTTCAGTTTGTTGAGGGAAAGCTTTTCATGCAGACATTTTGGATACTCTGTTCCTCTACTTGCGTAAATATTTCGCAGGAAGGCAGGCAGTTCAGTATAAATTATTCCAAACTGTCATGAGTACCTTGTAGACTACTCATTTCATTCTCTATTATGTCTAGCATTTTATTAAGTGCTCAGGAAGAGTTGTCAAATCAATTTATTTTAGCGATGAATCAAGTTAATACGAGAATATAAGAATCCTGGATATCAATCACACATATCCCTCCCATACCTGGCTGATTTCTACAAATAATGAACCTTCAGCCTGGGGTACGGGAAAATTGAAAGATCATAGATTCTCATCTCAATAATCACATTGCAATGTCTTTAGTTGGAGGATGAAGTGAGTGCCCTTTCTTCCTTTTGGGAAAAGAAAACTGTTTGAGCGTCTATTTGTGGAGAGCTTGAAATAGCTCTTGAAAATCTTGGTAAAAAAAGGACATTCTGCTGAAAACATTTAAAATTGTTATTGTAGTAAATTGAATAGAAAAGAGAAAAACAAAACAAGATGGGGCTTCTTCTAAGAAAATATTTACACTGTATACTTTGACACAGGCACATCCATGTTGGGAATTCAATCAAAGTTGATTAGTGAAGGAGAACAATGATATTGTGATGAGAATTGAAGCATGCATTTACATATGTACTTGTTCCAGTCATGTGCACTTTTTCCAGTCATGTGCAAGGGCTGGAATGTATAAAAATGGTTACATGACTTTACAGATCAATCAGGCTAACTCAAACGTTGCTGAAACCCAATTAAAACCTGACGACGGCATCTCCAGTTGGGCCATGACTATCATGAGCAGCTTTGTCAAAGATATCTTTGAGCGAATTGCCGGCCAAGCTTCCCACCTCACTCAGTACAACAAGAATTCAAGAGTTCTGTCTCAGCTGCATTCATCTGTGAGACCTTGTTCACTTGTCTTTCGAGAAAAAAAAAGGTAGAAGAGTTGATGTGTAATCAATGTTTTCTATCCAGGAACAATATTCTCCAATTCCTCCCGCGATGATGAAGCCAGCCAGCTCCCCCTCCCGATAATGCCTGCCCGAGCTGTGCAATAAGTAGACGGAGGGAAGATGGGAGGCACTAAATGTCAAAGTTCATTCGGTGCCTGTAGGCTGTGTGTTGAAGGGGGGTTGCAACAACCTACATGTACATGTAGATAGCACTTCTCCCATGCATTACATTCATTTGCTAGTCAACGATGAGGTATAGCAAATTGGATTGCCTAAAGACACAGCCCCCCTCGTAAGCTACATTTTAAAGAGCTTATTACCATAAGGATGTAAATCCGTATTTCATGCAGTATATTCATCAGCTAAGAGGAGGTATAGAAAACAAATTGAATTGCCCCAAGACACAGCCCCCTCGTAAGCTACAATGTAAAGAGCTTATTACCATAAGGATGTAAATCCATATTTCATGGAGTACATTTATTAGCCAAGAGGAGGTATAGAAGAAAAAAAATGAATTGCCCCAAGACACAGCCCCCTCGTAAGCTACAATGTAAAGAGCTTATTACCATAAGGATGTAAATCCATATTTCATGGAGTACATTTATTAGCCAAGAGGAGGTATAGAAGAAAAAAAATGAATTGCCCCAAGACACAGCCTGTTCAGCTACAGTCTGCATTTGTGCAAGACTGCAAGTAAATCAATAACATACATGTATGGCTATTGGGTATTTTAAGCTTGAAGAGGTCCAAAGACTCTGCATTACAAAAGTAAAAACTGCACACATATAGTCAGAGAGAATGAGAGAGCTCACATTTATTTTCATAAGGACGTTACCGGTAATCCGTATTTCATGAAATGGCCAGCGAAGTACATTTTATATAAAGTACATTTTGGCTGCTTCTAGTAGAGCTTTCAAATGAGCAAGTCCTACAGTGTATTTTGGGGGGTATTTTTTTTTTTTTTTTTTTTTGGGGGGGGGGGATTTTGAAGGGTTAATTTATGAACACCCAAATGTGCATCTTCTAGTCATGATGCCAGCATATCCAAAAGCTTGCAAGGTTGTATACTGCATCTAGACAAATATGCACTTGTTATTTTTTCTCTCTTCTCCTTATGCAGCTTTACTGCAAGAAAATTTGGGAGAGATAAATGTGAAGGCTTGGATAAAAAGGATTCTTCTATTTATGAACACAGTTGTTGATCAAACTCAAATTGATTAAATCTGCTTCAGAAAGTGGAGAATTGAGGAAAGGGCAAGTCCGACACTGTTGAATGTAGGATGTCCTCGTGGCGGGTGCATGGAGTGTGAAAAGCAATAAGGTACATCCCTGAGGAAATTCATGTGTGAATTGTGGTTAATAATTTTGTCAAGTAGGTAGAGCTCTTCACAGTACATTTAATTGGGAATCAGGGAATATGTGAATGATACATGTGTTGGGAGCCCATAAGATTTGATGGCAAAATTTCAATGAAATTGTATCATACACTGTACATAGTGTGAGAGAGGATGTCATTTAAAACACATTTCTGCAAGGATTTTCAAAACAAATTTCAAATATTGATGAAAGAATACAAAATTCAGGTTTTCTGGTACAACAGAGAACCCAAATTATGTATTCTTTTATCAAAATGTCTTCAAATACATTTGTTGTTGTTGTTGTTGGGGGGAGGGGGGAATCTTTGCAGAAGTGTGCCTTGATTGACATCCTCTTCCACATTATGATACAATTTAAAAGTGAAATTTTGCCATCAATTGGGGGCAAATGTAGGGCTTCCAACACTTTAAGAAAGGCTTTAACAAAACTCAAGGGCTAACATGTACAGGGTATTTCTGGTCGTTGACATTTGTAGCTGTTGACAAAATTAAATTAAATCTACCGGGGGTACTCTTTTTTTGCTAAAATTTACATTGAGGGCAAACACAAAAGATTAAAGGTGCTTCAGAAAGCGGGAAGATAAGGAGAGGGAAAGTTTGACACTGTTGAATGAAGGATGTTCGGACTTATGGCAGGTCCATTGAGTGTGAAAAGCAATAAGGTACATGCACATCCCAGAGGACAATTGAAGTGTGAATTGTGTATTAATAATTTCTGGGAGGGAGTCCTTTTCAAGTAGATGGAGATGGAGCTTTTCACAGTACATATTGGTGGAAATCTGATCATGAAATATGTGAATGACACATGTATATTACTGTAGCACTTCCCCTTTGAAATTGACATGATTTTTCATCGGGGATGCTTTTCATCTCGAGTGTCTGGTAGAACTAACCTATAAGTAGAAATACATACATGTAAGGTAGACTTTGTCCATCCAACACACAACACAACACTCAACCAAACCTAAGGGGTAACATTTGTAGTGTATTTCTGGTTATACATTTCTAGTCAATCAAGTCTTTTTTGATTAATTTTAACCTCACACTTATGAACATGCATCTCATTAAACAACAACCCCTCATTTCTAATTCAAAGCGAAGCAACCGTATACAGATACTGTAGCATCCTTGGTGCATTGGATACATACATTCACGCACCTGACTCATGAATCAATCTGCATTTTGTGCTGTGCAAGAAACAGTTTCCCACTCCTGTCACCTTCAGCTCAGGTTGATTGATACAGTATGCATGGAGTAAAGATAAAATATTTACTTTTCATGCAAATGTATGCCATAATCAACCCTGTGCCACATTATATATTCACCATGCTATTATATAGGCATCCAGATTATTCAACGGAGCAACATATATTTTTTAATTTATTTATTTTATTTAAAAAAAAAATAAAAAAAAATCTTCTTGAAGATTTGGTTGAATTCCCTTGTGCGTCAGGTACAAATAATCATGTGCATCTGTAGATTTATATAAGTTTATGATACAGGCAAGGTTACTTCAATGGAAATCTGAAAGGGAAAGGATTTGTTTGTATTTATCAATGCATATGCTGATTTAAGGAATGTTTACAATCTACTGTCTATTAAATCCGTTTTTCCTTGAAAATAAAATCTTTTGAAGCATGAAAATAAATAGTTCTCCTTGTTATGTAATACTTCCTTGGAATAAAGTCTTTTTCATTAATGGAAGGTGGAAGGAAATTGATAGCAACCTTGATAACAGGCAAACTTTATACACATTACATGTACATGAATGCTAGGCATGGACTTGCATGGTTAGAAAGCAAAGAAGAAAAAAAGGGAAAATATTGAGAGAAGAATAAAAACAGCTGCTTGACAGCGCTGAGTTTGAGGTAAATGTGGCTAGGTTTGAAGCCACATCTCATTAAAAACCATAACCAGAAAAAAGAAAGCCTTGAGATATTCTGCATTCTGACATCAAGCTTCAGAATAGGGATAAAGCATACCTGCCAACCCTTCTGAATAATCCAGAATATTATAATTTTCTGGATTTTTAGGACCTAAAAATTCAGAATATTTTGACTTTTCAAAGTTTCGATAGATCTCAAGGGAATGGGTAGTTTGAAGTTTTTGAAAGATAGAAGAAAAGGTTGGGGAGGACTTGAAGGAAGACTGTGAGGTAAACCTGTGGCTTGGCCCGGGGACTCTTACTGATGTAGAGAAGTAGGCAAGCAAATTAGGCAAGCGAATTAGACTAGCGAATGCGGGTGCACTCGTCATAAATTAAATACATCTCAAAGGAATGGGTAGTGTGAAATTTGTCAAAGATCGAAAGAAACGGTCGAGGAGGACTTGAAGGAAGACTGAGGTAAACCTGTGGCTTGACCCGTAGACTCCTACTGATGTAGAGAAGTAGGCAAGCAAATTAGACTAGCGAATGCGGGTGTACTCATAAATAAAATACATCTCTGAGGAATGGGTAGTGTGAAGTTTTTTTCAAAGATAAAAAGAAACGGTCGAGGAGGACTTGAAGGAAGACTGTGAGGTAAACCTGTGGCTTGGCCCGGGGACTCTTACTGATGTAGAGAAGTACATGTAGGCAAGTGAGGAGAGAATTAAACTAGCGAATGTGGATGTACTCGTCATAAATAAAATGCATTTTTAAAGGAAAGGTAGTGTGAAGCTTGTCAAAGATGAAAAGAAACGGTCGAGGATGACTTGAAGGAAGACTGTGAGGTAAACCTGTGGCTTGGCCTGGGGCCCCCGGGCTCTCACTGATGTAGGGGGAGAGCAGTGAACCAAGATTAACTACATCTACTTTGATCTGCGTCATCTAGACGAGACAAGTAGAAATGATGCTCTGCCCGCTCTCTCGCTGCCATTGGAAAATGTCAAAGGGCCCTGGCAGTGTGCAAGGTGTAGGGGTGTGTTCCCACTTAGGGGTATCTAATGTGCTGTGGTCTGAAAAGTGGAATGATGTGTAACTACACCTGTAGATAATTAACTCTTGTGTGCGCATGAGGTGAAGCGGCTTGTTTCCACTCATATATTGACTCTGGTAGTAAGAGGTGGCAAGGTGTATTCCCACAGATATAGTTTACTTTGGCTATGAGAGGTAAAGAGACGTGTGCGGGATGATTTGCGTTGCTTTGTGTTTTGAAAGATCCAAGAAGCGTGTTTACATCGAGGTTATTTACCCCTGTGTGTGTTCCCACACAGATGATTTACTGTAGTATGAAAGGTGTAGAGATATGTTTACACTCACATATTTTACTTAGAGAGCTGTAGACATATGCAGGCCTTAAATTTCAACATTTTTAGGGCAAGGCCACTTTTCTGTAGGGCACATTCCTATATTACAGCACCAATGGGAAGAATTGGAAAGGGCACATAAAATATCCAAGGCCAATGAGAGGGGCATTGAGGCCAATCAAAGGGGCATCCAAGGCCTGGCCTTGGATGGCCTTGGATTAATTTAAGCCCTGCATATGTAATCACTCATGTACTCTCCTCTTGCTGTGAGACAGATTTATGTGTTTACACAAATACGTGATTTACTCTGGTGTTAGAGCCTGAGAGGCGTTTGCGAAGCGTGTTTTCACTCACATCATTTATTCCACATACACTGTATATTTATGGGTGGGCTATGAGATGTGATGCAGGAGTCTTTGCTTTGAATGGAAGTAGCATGTTTGCATTGTAAATCGGCATGAAAGTTTAATGACCCACTTAAATATTACATGCTGGAGTATACAATGAATAGTTTAAATGGAGTATCCTATTGTAAGTATCTTTAGTACTTGATGGCAGCAAAATCTCTGTACCTTTTAGAATACAACCCCTGTTATAATTACACTGATAATACAGGTACATGCAAAGAAAAAGTCTGCCTTTTAAAGCAGGTGCCAATTTACTACACTTGGTTTGGAAAGGTGATTTGAATGATATACTTGATGGTCTAGTCATTTTCCTTAGATTCAGGTATATGTTTCATGGTGAAGCGTGAAAATATGTATCTTTGTCTAACCATAATTTTTTTTGTCAAGATGATTAAATCATTATTTCCCCAGGGTAGCCAAATCAGTATAAATACTGCTCTTCCTGCCTTTCCTGCAATTATTATTACCCTGTACACCATGTAGGTACCCTTTAAATTCACATGGGTTGATAGAGACAGATGTGGGCAAAACTCCTTTTCCAAGGATGTAACCACCCGGCCTCTCATATGATAGCCAAGACCCTTTACCGATATACCACAGTTCTTATTTTACATTTATCTTTACCCAAATTTGTTAACAAATGTTATTTTACCTCTATTAATTAACATTTTCAATATTCTCTTTAAATACATCCAAAGCATTTACCCCCCCCCCCCCCCTCCACCCTATTTTGGTTATAAATCACTCTGATCTGTCAGTGTACTTCTGCCATGACTGACATTGTTTTTATTTCCTAATCTATTTACAGGGATCATTTGGGGCCTTGCAGAAGATCTGCGAGGATTCGGCCGACATCCTGGATAGCGACGCTCTAGATCGCCCACTCAACTTTCTCATTCCAAAACTGCTGGATTACTTCAAGCATGCCTCCCCCAAGATCAGGTATGTTTGCCACATCATGAAGAAAACCCATTTTTAGATATCGAGGGGTCAGTGACACAAAGACGTAACTCCATTTTGGCCATTTTGAGAAAAGTGGTTTATATGTCACTGAGCACTAGGGTCTTGAGGAGTTAAGTCTATGTTTCACTAGCCATTGACTTCAATGGGGTGTAGGGTGGAGTTTAGTCTTTGTGTTTCCTGGAAAGCCCACATTTTTCTGAACATTTTGATATCTAATACTAATTTTGGCAAAATATGGAGTTATGTCTTTGTGTCACTGAACCCTCTATATCGTGAAGAAAAAAAATGATCATTGAGCTACTACACATACAGTCTGCAGGCACAGACTCTAATTTGACACTTTACCACAATTCCTGAAATCTTTGAGTAGAGTCTTGCTATGTCAAATAATGTACATAGCTTACGTAGTATGCCATCATCCTAGTCTTAATGTGCAGAATGTAGCAGTAATTAAAAAATCTAAACGTTGATGGTCTAATATTTATTTTTGATCAAATCTCTTTTACATGTATTTTTATCTTTTGATCACTATTCTTCACCGCCCTCCCCCTTTCCCCTAATTCTCGCTAATTTCAGTCTCTTTTTATCCAGTACATTATTTCTCTTCTCTTTTGGCTTGTCTGCCTTGTACATAATTTTTGTCAAAGTTTACTTTTATTGATTGATTTATTGTTTCATTTGCAGGTCACATGCCATTGCATGTGTTAACCAGTTCATCATTAGCAAGACACAGGCCCTGATGTTACATATAGATCCCTTCATGAATGTAAGTTATACCATCATCCAGGGGAGTGTTCACAAAGACTAAGATTGACTTTAAATTGGGCTTAACTATGGCAGGCTGTTCATGCCATAGTTCGCTGTCACCATTTACTGGCATAGCTCTTTCAAATCTACAAATCATGATCACAAATCTACAGAATTTACATTTTTTAACAATTCATTATTGAAGGAAAAAATATTATCTAAAGATCATAATGGTGAGATCGACCAGTGGCATGAATTGCCACAGTTAAGTCCAACTTAAAGTCAATCTTAGTTTTTGTGAAACACCCCCCAAATGCATGAAAAGAAAGGGTAAACATTTCTGCACATATTTTGTGTCCATTTTTGTTGCATGATTGCATTGCGCTTGATGCCAGGATTTACCCCCCCCCCAAAAAAAATAAAATAAATAAGCCTAACAATTATTATGTTTGCAACACATTGAAAGGTTCAAAATTATTTTTTTTCGATGAAATTCCTACTCATGTTCATATACCGGTATATTGTTTTTTAGAAACATTGCATTTTGTGTAGCATTAAAACAAAAGCATTATTGTTGCCAATTAAAAAAACACAGTATGTGATCAATTTAGCCCTTTAAAATCCCTGTCCTGAAAGGGTTTCATGGCAAAGGAATCCGGTGTCCACTCTGTATGAACTACGTATTGAATAGCGTGTCATTAGTGCGCTCTGGCCAAGACAGGTGAAAAGTGCATTCAGTTTTGCATGTGAGGTAGAGGTCATCCATCATACATGCTACCGCAAGCTTGGCATATTTCCAGAATTTTTTTCCCTATGCTTTAAAATAAAAGAGAAATAATATGCCAGGCCTTAAAAATAGTTGGTATAGCTCCAAACTGGATCTATACTTAGAAATGATCATCCTGTCATATTTTTAAAGATTAAGATCAAATACTAGCAAATAAAACTTGAACATGAGAGAAAATGAAAACAGTTGAATTGCTTATAATATCACAGACTGTGCAAATCAGTCATAATGAGATTTATTTCTGTCTGTAACGTTTGCTTGTAAGGAAACATTTTACCTGCAAACAAAACTCCAACAAACTGTTTATCACAGCTTCTTGTTGAATACTTATTTTCTTAAATACTTCCTAACTTTGTTCCCCCCTCATGAGAGAACTTCTTTAATTTGAATATTTCCAAAGTTGTATCAGTAATGAAATATGTGTTTGGAATTATTGCAAAAACTAAAATACGCTGCTGAATTATAAACTCTGTTTTGTAATAATTTGCAGCAAATAGGATTACAACTCATGCGGCAACAACAAACAGATGAAATAGACCGGTTAACTTACATTTAAAAAATGTATGCATACTTTTTATATAATGGTTTTTCTTGATAACCTGAAGGTTTGCCCAAGGCTTGCCTGACATAGCAACATGTAATTTATGCAGACTGGATTCCAAGTATTGTAGTTTTTTCATTAACGGGTTACAGGAATAACTTGTCACTAGGTCCCCAGGAAAGAAACATCTGTAAACTTGAATATCTTTTGTCTATTGCTTGAGCTGTCTCATGCAAAAGAAATAGTGTTGTTGATGATAGTCTTGTTTCTGTTGTTTTTCAGAACCTATTTGCGCTAGCATCAGACGAAGACACAGAGGTACGCAAGAATGTATGCAGAGCGTTGGTGATGCTCCTGGAAGTGAGACTAGACAGGCTCATCCCGCACATGCAGAACATCATTGAGGTAAATTTGTTTTCTTTGTAAAAGATCATCCATTATCTTCCTCTTGCGTTGAAACAGGAGATGAGGTAATCATTGTGGTGGAATAAAGTCATCAAGGAAGTTGTGATACAGATGTATACATATCGGACGTGATGTTAATTAAATTTTTATCTAGGATTTCCCATTTTTGTTCTTTGTTAGTTCAATTTTGTTTGCAAGGCTACATGAAAGATGATATGTTTTTCCTTTTCAGTTCTAAATGCAGAATCACCCCATTGCAGTATAAAATTTTCATTTTTGTGTGCAAGGCTCAAAGATTTTTTTAAAATAAAATTTTCAATCCTAAATGTTTGCAAAATCATCTCAGCTACTGTTTCTACATTGAAACCGGTAACTGTCCCATGCATGAGACTTTGGCAAATTCAATAAGTGGGTCATGCCGTGGAATAATTGAATGGCAATTGACCCAACACTGAATATTTACAACTTGTTCTAATATCTTATTTTGAGGATTTCCATCATGTACAATTTGTCACAGTTTCATACCCTTTAGAGCTAATGCTTTTACAGTAGGCTTTGTTGGACAAAAATGGCTAAGACTCTATGTGCTTGCATGTAATCATGTTTGTACTTTCGGGGTGAGATGCATATTTATTAATCAACAAGGTTAGGGGAAATTTGATCTATTCTCCTCTCTAATCAAATTAGTCTGCTGCCATGTCAGTGCTATCGACTAAGGGAGACAGATATGGGTCGTGGTATTTGATACCAGTCTTTGTTTGTCTAGACTGGGAGATGTGATGAGTTTACCAGTCTCATTTTCAGGGGGTTGATGGAGTAGGGTTGTTGCAAGGATAGATAGGTTATGAACGCTGGATCGCATCTGACCGACCGTTCAGTGCACGGCAGATGGAAAAATTGAATGATCCAGTGATCCAGTCAAATATCTTTACATACATCTGTTTGATTGCTTCAATAAAAATGGGGTCATGATTGATAAAGGCTGCTGACATTATCCAGTAAAATTTTGCTCACTGTTGGAAATTTGATTTTTTAAAATTATTTTCAAATATTACTTTACCCCTTGAACAAGTGTTTAAATTCAGTTTGAGTACAAAGATATATCTCTTTTCCTTTGTAAAATGAGCAGTAGTAGTTTTTTATTTAGTTCATTGGAAGGAATACTTATCTTCGGAAATGGACATGTTGATTCAATTATAGTCTCATATTCTGTCCAGTGCTTGTCCCTATTTTCATACTTATCCTATGGGGTTGTGTGGTTAGAAAACTGGACATGTCATAGATAATTAATAAGTTACAATTTAATGAATCCTCTTGGTTGTATTGTAGAATTCGAGATACACATGGTTCCAGTGATATAGTCATGATTCTTTTTAAAATAATGATGTAAAGTGTAATACGCATCACATTTCTGTGTTTTATAGCAGTGAAAATGTGCAAGTCGTTTGTTGCATGCAGTTACCATTCATATTCATATTTTTTTTTAAATGTGGCGGCTTTTTTGCAGTTTAGAGCATTATATCTGAAAAAGCCTTCACTTTGTATTTTTATTTCAGAATTATTGTACAATTTTTATACAATTTTTTACGCGCAGGTACAATTCATTTTCATATTAAAAAAGAAAAATGGGGGGCTTTTTTGCGGTCGTTTACAGCACATCTGAAAAAGCCTTCACTTTATATTTTTATTTCAGAATTATTATACAACCCTCTATACTCTCCAATATCTCTCTTCTGATATGCATATGTTCTTTACCCTTCTCCTCCATTGTTTCATCTCACAGTACATTCTGTTGAGGACCCAGGATGGCGATGAGGCTGTTGCCTTGGAAGCCTGTGAGTTCTGGTTGACATTGGCCGAGCAGAGCATCTGTAAAGACATCCTAGCCCCTCACTTACCAAGGTAATATACATCTCTCCTGTTGCGTGGCAGTATCTGTCTGATTGGAAATTACAATTTTTGTTTAAACATCCCCACTATCATGGAAACATAGATTTTTCTTGAAAGTCATGGAAACTCATTGAAAATGAGAAAGAATATCAAAAAGTCATGGAAATTGATAATGGGTGTGGGCAGTGTTTGGCTATGGCAGCCTTATCTACAAACTTGTATACACCTCTTTACCTGTAGTGCAACCCTAATGCTGCTCAATTTACTTTATCATGGCACTGTGTGTCTACATGGTTTAACTGATCATTCATCACATCAAACGATCACCCACAAACTCAACAAACTCTACAAACTCTTTAAAAAAAAAACACCTTTACTTATAACATACTTGGTGCTTATAAATGATCTCCTATTCATCAAATATCTGAGTGCTCAAACAATCGGCATAATCATCTTGAATATGTAAATTCTTAACAATTTTGTTTTATTAATCAAAATCAAAGAAAAATCACAATAAACAAGACATACACTAAATATTAAAGGCAGGTGGCAATGGAGAAATACATGTAGTCAAAGTCATTGAAAATGCTATAAGAACAGGTCTTCCAATTGTCTTCCAAAAAGTCTATCGTCCATTTGTAATAAAGTTGATGTTTACATCTTCTGTATCCTACTCTTATCCGTCTTTTCTCCCAGGTTAATTCCAATCTTGATCAAGGGGATGAAGTACTCTGAGATCGATATCATCTTGTTGAAGGGTGACGTGGAAGAGGATGAGATGATCCCGGACAATGAACAAGACATCAAACCAAGATTCCACAAGTCCAAGACACACGCCCAGCAACATTCGTTCGAAGATGAAGAGGTAATATCACTGCTTCAAGACACATTTGAGAGGAGATTCTTTCAATATGTGTATCAGATCAATTTTATAAACCAGAAAAGAAATAAAGCATTAATTACTTTTTAATGTCATATTTGCTATTTTCATGGTTATAGATAGAAATGTTTAGTGAGTTGTACGTTTTATAACTCAAAAAAATCATGAAACTGTCCACAAAAACACATTTGTTTTGGGTGAAAAATGTAATGGAACATTTGGAAATATGAATGTCTGCTGAGGAGAATATTTGCTATTTTCATGGTTATAGATAGAAATGTTTAGTGAGTTGTACGTTTTATAACTCAGAAAATCATGAAACTGTCCACAAAAACACATTTGTTTTGGGTGAAAAATGTAATGGAACATTTGGAAATATGAATGTTTGCTGAGGAGAATACTTTAGTATACTCTAGGGTTTTAAAAACAAGGTTCAGTTCTTATATATTGTGCATATTTGGTGAAAATTGTATTTTGCAAAAAAAAAAAAAAGGATTCTGCCTCCTAATGGATATTCTCTTTCTTGCTAAATACATCTACAGAATATAATTATTTTAACTATGCAATAATCATTATCTAATAATGGCGTTTATGTTTTAACAGGGCGATTCAGCATCAGACTATGGCATGGATGATGATGATGCATTATCAGACTGGAACCTTAGTAAGTAAAAGATTTAAATCGGCAACAAATACACTCAGCAACGCCCGTAGAATTATTTAGTATGTTATCCTCTTGCAAATGTGGACACATGAGATGGAGCAATTTGTATGTCTAACCTGAACATGTGTTATACAGATTTGTGGTAATGGAAATAGACCAAAATTTGAAAAGCAATTAGGGCAATATTTGCTGGTGAAATGGTTCTTTGGCAATTGTGTAGTGTTACATCAGAGATGTTACCAAATAATATCCCACTTACAAATCACTACTGCATGTAGTAAGAGAATAAATTTGTTGTATGCCCTCTCGATGGCCATATGGTAGGAATACTCCCCAGGGAGTGGAGATGGTGCACAATGTGAGTGAGTGAGTTTGATAACCTAGGTAATAATAGTTACATTAAACGCTTAGAGAGGGTATTATATATTCTGCGCTGTGCTATATAAATCCAGATTTATTATTATCATTTTCCCAGAGATATGACTATTGTATTCAAAAACTATATTTTTTCAATACACACTAGATTTGATTTGATTTGATTTGATTTATTTTCCACTCAAATATCCACAAATTAAAATAAACCATGCTGTATTACAATATATAATAGAACAAATGAACTATACAAGTAACAAAATACTGATAAGTAATGAAATAAGTCTACAGAGTACATTTAAGTTTGAGAATAAGACAAAAATACTAGTGCTAGATATATAAAGACGTATCCTCCTTTCTCAATTTTTCAGGGAAGTGTTCAGCAGCTGCCCTGGACATGCTTGCCAATGTCTTCAGGGATGAGCTGATGCCCGTCCTTCTCCCGATCCTGAAAGAAACGCTCTTCAGTACAGACTGGGAAGTGAAGGAGTCTGGTATCCTAGTGCTAGGGGCCATCGCAGAAGGTGAGTAGTCAGACTGACGTGAAAAGGGTGGTGTGGGACTGGGGTAGGTTCAATAGACCAGTTCACGGTTAGCACATGTCCCAAATGACCCTGAATATTCACAGATCTTCAAAACATGAAGAGGTCCCACTTTGTACATTTTGAAATAATCACTCCTACAGCGATGGTGGTGCTACATAAATAGCCTTTGTTTCCCTTTTTCAAAGAGTACTTACACCTGTGTATCATGGAGTGCACTGCTTGCGCTTAAATGAATAATGATTACATAACTTTTATGAGCACGTATCCTGTATCTTGTCTCCGTGTATTTCACAATTTGGTCTACAAAGACTTTTATCTGCTCATGCTCAGACTGCAACTATGAATTGGCTTATTGTCTGGGAGTGATCTGAAAGGATATTACAGAGCTGATGTTCATACCCATCATGTTAAATTGACATCTATTAGGATAACTTTGCAGCTGTTGAACATGTTTAACTTGTACAAATCATGTATAATGTGAATTTATATGAAACGTTTGGGGCTTTGTTTTTGTTTGAGTGAGGTCTACTAAATCGGCAGACTCGTACCTAAGTTCATCAATTAAAAATTGTGAGCAAAGTCAATCAAGCTTAAATGGGTATTATATGGAGCTGGAAAAGATAATACATTGTTCTTGTTAATGATACATGTACATGATCTATTTCTGAATTAACACACAGTGCATACCAATTTGAAATGTATATAGGCCTACTGATGAATTTTCATATAAATACTTTTTTTTCTTCTTTAAAAAGATATTCCTTCTTACAAGAGTTGTTTTTTATGCAAACTTTACTCAAAACATTACCCATTATTACATATATTATTTGTATTGAAATTTCTTGATGAATATTGTTGTTTATATGATTGATAAAAAGAATGCAAATTATCACCCATTGTCGCCTTTTTTGGTCATACGTGTCACTGGCACATACAGGTGTTACATTTGGTTTTGATTCAGGTTGCGTGAATGCGATGAGCATGCATTTGCCTGAGTTGGTACCTTACCTGATCGACTGCCTGTCTGAGAAGAAAGCCCTGGTACGCTCTATCACCTGCTGGACGCTCAGCCGCTACTCCCACTGGGTCATCAACCAGCCCCACCATCTCTACTTCCAGAGACTCATGCAAGAGGTGAGTGTGTGCATTGACAAACATATTCAAACAATTTTGGGGGCTACTTTTCAAGCTTGCTTGCATGAAAATAACACTCTTTAATTTGTTTTGTATTGAACTCTATGCACATTTTTTGGGGCTCTTCTATGACTTTCAGGGGCTCTTTTGGGCATTTTGGGGACTAATTCGTCCTGAGCCCCCATGTATTTTCCCCCCTGAGTGTGTGCTCTTGAAGACCATCAATTAGTGGCCATCGATTAGTCTTTGTGTCGTGTCTTTGAATGTTGATCCTCAAAAGCAGAATCAACCACCTCAACTTTCGTTAAAAGGATAATATGCTTCCACTGCTATCATTGATGACTTTAAAGTCTAGAATGTTATGCATGTCTATGTACACAATTTATGATCTTTTAAACCAGCCTGTTTTTTTTAAGTATATTTATTTTTAGAACTTGCTAAAGGCTTTTAAGCCTTTTCCTATACAATGTGGTAAAAAATTGCTGGTGAAAGATAGGCTGCTTAGCCAATTGTAGATTGTTAAAAGAGAAAGTATAATGCTCTTCACAGTTGTGCATCTAATAAGACATGTATTGCCAAGTATGTATAAGACATTTGTTACATGTATACCCTAAATACCATTTATCTCTCCTTCACTTGCATTTCTTTACACATTAAATGAAATAAAAAAGCTGCTGTAAATCGTCATAAATCACCTCTCTGTGTACCGCATCTTTACACGAAAGAGTCTTAACATCATTCATTTCGTTTATTTTCTGGCAGCTTCTGAGGAGAATCCTGGACAGCAACAAGCGAGTTCAGGAGGCAGCGTGCAGTGCGTTTGCAACCCTGGAGGAAGAGGCGTGCACAGAGCTGGTGCCATATCTACCCAACATCCTGGAGACATTGGTGTATGCGTTCAGTAAATACCAGCACAAGAACCTGCTGATCCTGTATGATGCCATCGGCACTCTGGCTGACTCTGTAGGCCACCATCTCAACAAAGAGGTAGGCATTGGTTTAGCTAATCTGTAGTTATTGTTATTTTGTTTAGGGGGGGGGGGGGAGGGATCCGTGCTTCTAGCAGAGCTGCCAACTAGTACGGATTTCCCGTAATTGGTACGGAAATTAACGACCATTACGGCAGTATGGAATGTTGTCTAAAAATTACGGATTACAAAAAAAAAAAAAAAAAAAAAAAAAAAGATTTTTTTTTTTTTTTTTTTTTTGCGCATAGGGATCTATCGTAGCAAGTGCTGTGCAGTATGGTGGCCATCCAACACTCGCTGCATGAGAAAGATGGAAAATTTCAATTATTCTCTTAATAGAAGCCAATTTTTCATTGAAAACTTATGTGTTGTGATGAACTGAAAATCAATATTTAGCAACTTTGTGGGAATAAAATAACTAAAAATATCAGATATTATCATACGCGCATGCATCCGCTTACCATTCTTTTTAGATTCATGGCGCCGCATAGGAAATTACTGATTTATTCCCCAAATTACTGATTTTGAGCCTTATGGTTACTGATTTTCTGTTCTGGAGGTTGGCAGCTCTGTTCTAGGCACAGCAGCCTAATGATCTAGAATCAGGGGTCTGTAAAACAAAGCCTAGCCATTGATTATACGGTTGATTGATCAATCATACCATCAATTGATTATACACTATGGTCAACAGCAAAGTAGCTGTCAATCGCTGACTTAATTTAATTGGTCGTAAATTGGGTTATTCACTGGCTTGATGCTACCACACAACACTGTTATTGCCAACTTATTACATTTCTAGTGACTTCGGAGCAGAAAGAAATCTTGATGCTCTTTCTTGTGGATCCAACCCACTGCGAGAGGATCTGCCTGTAGTAATTGTTTCAATTTGATATTGAATTAGGACTTGGGGAACTGATTGGAACCATTAGTGTAAGAAATGCACACTAGAGCATGAGCTCCTGGATAAACTGATAACCTGGGTATCGTTTCATGTAACTGTCTTAAATGCCAGTTCCTTGACATTCCATTGAGAACTTGTATTAAACATACATTATACAAAATTTCAATGTAGCTACCTTCTCATGTGACTGAAATATGGGTTTCATCCTTATCAGCTCTTAGGATTTAATCCTTGGTAGCATTCCATCAGTGAGCCTTGCCAGCTAAGTAGGTGTTTATCCTCTCCAAATCCTTTTTTTTTCTTCCTCTGTACGTAGGAGCATATAGCAATCTTGATGCCTCCTCTCATCGCCAAGTGGAACTCATTGAAGGATGAAGACAAAGATCTGTTCCCACTCCTAGAGTGTCTGTCATCAGTAGCCACAGCGCTCCAGTCAGGTTTCCTTCCCTACAGCGAGCCTGTGTTCCAGAGGTGTGTGTCCCTAACACAGAAGACGCTGGAACAAATCATGGTAGGTTATATCTCCATGCGAAATACCCGTTCAAAGGATCGTCATTGTGGATTTATAATGTATTTGGTTGTGGATTTCTGTGATTATAGGATTTCTTTAATTATCAGGATTTGGAAATGTGCTGAAAAATATATTTTTAGAAATATTGTTCAGTACATTTTGAAGTTTAGTTATGACCATTAACATTTCTGTTACCGTATCATTATTTATCAGAATGCTCATTCAATAAATAAATTAACATGATAAAGATTCATTGAATATAAAAACTATTTTTTGTAAGTGAATAATCATTTGTAAACCTTGTATTTTCATATTTAAAGTCCATTTTTGCAAACATGCTAAAAGTTGGCTATTTAAATTAGTGATGAGTCTCATTACTGCCAAAGCTCTAACTAAGATCCAGCAATCGGAATGTGAATACACCAATTGTAGTCTTGTTTGATTAAAATAAGCAACACATGCTTGCATAATATCCAGATGTGTGGTATATATTAGGACATAATCTGCAGTAGCGTTAACATGGCCAAATCTTTCCTTCTCTTCCATACAGGCATCCAACGCCAACCCCGAGATTGAGCCTCCCGATAAGGACTTCATGATCGTAGCCCTGGACCTGTTGAGTGGTCTAGCTGAAGGTCTGGAAGGCCACATATCACAACATGTGGCTAACAGCAACATCATGGTCCTACTCTATCAATGTATGCAGGTAGGCTCAGGGACAGCAAGAATGTATTCTACCACAGTGGAAATACTTAAAAATTAATGGTGGTTTTGCCCTCTCAGCGATTTAATTGGATCCTAAGTAGCCATCAAAGTTTTCTTCTTGGGACCGTTTTTAGTGTTGAATTGTGAAAGAATTGGAGAAAAGAAAGAACTATTTCTGGGGTTTTAAAACGTGATTTGTCCACTATATCTTTGCTATTTTTATCTTACTGGTGAAATGAATGTAAGACAATTTCAAGTCTTCTTTTTTGTCACTTAATAAGACTATTACCGGATGTAAGTAATACCTGTGGAATATGGTGGCTTAATAAAGTTTACTTGTCTTAATCTTCTTATCTATGTTTTATTTCCCTCTAACAGGACAAGATGCCTGAGGTTAGGCAGAGTTCATTTGCTCTGCTTGGTGATCTTACTAAGGCTTGCTTTGAGCTGGTCAAACCATGCATCAGTAAGTCCAATTTGATTTACATCATTCCCCTCCTTCCATTTGGGTTTCTACTGGTTAAAGCCCCACTGCACTACTTATAGCTACTTGCACCCTCTATAAAGCAAACAATGACTAATCGGTGACCATTGGTCCCCCCATGGTCCCCCTTTTTTAATGTTAATTTAGAGCTGATATGATGAGATAACCACCTGTCAGTGACCATGCAGGGAGGTCTTATCACTCCTGGCCAAGTTAGTGGAGAGGGGCTTTAACTCCTGTAAATGTTATGTTTATCAATTTTAAAAAGCCATTATGATGTTTTGTGCGCTATGTCAATTCAGTATTCTGTGATGCTACCAAAAGTCTATGTGATTGATAATGAACCCTAACTTGAAACTGTGTACTCACATTTTTTTAACCTTGAACAGAGATACAAATGCTCTTAATATTCACGTTGTTGTCTTGTCATACACTCTTTATCACCCAACTTGAATCTCACACCCCTGTCTTTTCTTTCTCGCCTCTTTTCCCGCGTAGATGACTTTCTACCAATCCTGAGTCAGAATCTCAACCCAGAGTTCATCTCAGTTTGCAACAATGCGACCTGGGCTATAGGAGAAATCTCTATTCAGATGGGTAAGTCTGGGAAGATTGGTGAGTTGATGTCATGGTCTTGCAGTCTAATGCCTTGTTCATATATGCAGCGGTGATATAAATGTTGTTTGAAGATGTACAGTGTAGTAAGTTTCACATTTCAGTATCTTATAACACAGAGCTTAGCCAATATGCATGGGGACTTTTGATGCATGCAGCTGCCATTCATTCATTCATTCAAAATTTAAAAAAAAATGCTCTGGCTTTTTGAAGTGGTTTACGATCTTCCAGTGGCAGTACACACTTCCTTCTAATGCATCTGTTCTGTCTATGAAACGTAAAATTTATATTTACGGTTGATAAGTTATTTAATGACTAAGAGATGTTTGGTCATCAAGTTTGTTGTAACACAAAGGTGACTTTTGTGTCAATATCCTTGGACCAAATGCACCCTCACCCCTTGAACAAACGAAAAGAGAGAAACAGAGAGAGGGGGTGAGTTAGACATACATACAGATAGAGACAGAGAGAGAGAGGTAGAGAGAGAAACAGAGACAAAGACAGGCAGAGACAGACAGACAGCCTGACAGACAGACAGACAGACAGAGAGAGAGTAGAGAATGTATGATAAGATTATTATTTCATAATCAATGAATTGAATCTAATACCAACTGCAAATAATCGGCACACATATTCAAGTAAGCTAATGTTGAGAAAGTGAAACAAGTCCCTTTTTCATCATGATCAGGTCCTGCCATGGAGTCGTTCATTCCCGAGGTGTTGACACAGCTAACAGAGATCATCAACAGACCAAACACTCCCAAGACACTCCTAGAAAACACAGGTAAGTTAATCGTTCTACTGCATTTATAGGACTCCTGTGTTAATATCTATATATATATATTTTTCCTGCCTCTTATACTAAATCATCATAACGGGTGTCCTTACAGGACCGAAGGTTTTACTTGAGTTGCATTTTAAAAAGTTAAGGAATGTTTTTATAACATTAAAACACATTACTGGGTAGATTCATACGGTGGGGAGGGGGGGGGGGGGGGTGTAAATCTTAATATTTGTGTGGCAAAATCTTCCTAGATGTTGGTTTTTCCTAGCTGACCAGCTTGATGTTTTTTAGGGCAAGTTATGAGCGGATCATATCAAAGAGGAATTGATTGCTCTTTGGTTATTTTTTTTCCTGTCCAGTATTTGGCAACCCAGTTTCATGTTTATTCAGTGTAAATATCTGTTACATACATATATGCACCTTATTAGCTAGCTTATCTGTATTCAATACAAAGATGTTGGAAATGTGTGCATATATAACTTTAAAAACCCTTGTTAAAATTATTGCTTTCTAGTTATATTTTAATACTTTTTGATGGAAATGTGCAATTTTGTGAGAAGTGTGACCTGCTCAATATGTGGAGTCGATGTAATGGTCCTCATTTAGTTTGTTCAATGCATCAATGATAACTGTTCTTCACTGCATGATTTTATTCCATGTTTTCAGCAAGTTTGAAATGTTTTTTGTACATCTTATTGTAGTTAACTGTCAGTGAGAATTTATACAGAAATGATGATTAGATCAGATAAATTTGACTTTGTTAATTGCCAGTTTCATGTTTTTTAAGTTTCTACCCAGTTTCACTGTCTGTATTGATGCCCATTTTAGAATATGATTTTGGTTATCCAATTTATATTTGGTGAGAGAGACAAAGGACTCGGTAACTTGCTATTGGGAAGGTCACATTTACAGTCTTGATCAATAAAGAAAGGGAGGATGTAATTACATATTCAAAATTTTTCCTTTTCAATACAAACGCCAGATACACTGAGTATGATTTTATACACGGTTTGAATCTGAAATCACTTTACCTCAAGGGCGAAGTTGAAGTATAGTTACTTTATCTTCAAAACAACAAGTCTTATTTATGATTATGAATTATTTTCATTTAGCATTATGAACAGGCATGCACTTGTTTTTGTTTTCATTTTGAATGGATTTTGGTTATACATTAACATATTAATGTCCCACTTTGTATTTTACTTTGGAAAGAATTTTGAAAGAAGCATGAGTGGGATTAAAAACTGAAAAAAACAACAACAGAGAAATGAAGACCTAAGGAGGTGTATGCCCTTTGTCCGGATATTGAACGATTTTGTTTTGACATGTGATATTTTGTTAATGTCATTATTTCTCATTCTGTTAGTAATGTTGATTTATTATTTACCTTTTGTCCTCTTCCCATCCACCACTCTCCCTCTTTCTTTCTCTCTCCCCCCCTCCCATTCTTGTTATATCTTCTCTCCCCCGTGCTGATTGGTCATCTGTACGTTGCCTGTGATGTCTTCGTCCAATCACAATGTAGCTATCACGATAGGGCGGCTTGGCTTGGTATGTCCTGCGGCAGTGGCCCCCATGCTTCCGCAGTTTATCCGACAGTGGTGTGTACTCACAGTCTCTCCTTCTTTAACTCCTTGTAGTGCATCTCAGATTATGGTATCCTTTAGATCCAAACTTTATTTTGAATTTTGTTTGGCCAGGTTATATGCAAAGTTTTGACATTCTGGGCAGCCCCTTATTCATTTGATCTAAAACATGGGTATCGTATTCTTTAGATCCAAATCTATAATGAAATTTATTACGGGAGGTTATATGTATACTTTTGACATATTGGGCAGCATCTTATACAATCCAAACGTAACAGTCTTTTGGAGCATTTGACTTCAAACACAGGTATTGTATTCGATAGATCTGAAATTTATTTTGAATTTTGTTTTGCTAGGTTATATGTAGAGTTCTGACATATTGGGCAGCATCTAATTAATTCTAAAAACCAAACCAAACCGTCTTTAAGAGCATTTGACTTTAAAAAGTGGTATGGTATCCTTTAGATCCAAACAAATTATTTTGAATTTTGTTTGGCCAGGTTATATATAGAGTTTTGACATATTGGGCAGCCTCTTATTCATTCTAAACGAAACAGTCTTTAGAAGCATTTGACCTCAAACCTGGGTGTCCTCATTTTACTTTTAAATTGCGTATACTCATATTGTTTTGAGATTAATATTGTCATGGCAATTTACTTGTGTGATATGAATTGGTCATGAAATTGATGTTTTTAAAATGGTTTGTGATTTGTGTAGTAGATAAATATTAGTTTGTTTTACATATTTTATAGATATGTCAGACTTTTGTGTTGATTTAACTGCAGAATATTCATACATATTTATTGGTTCCAACTTATAGACAGTAGTTAGGAAAAGCTAATAAAAAACAACAAAAAACTTTGAAATATGTGGGGACTTTCGACATCGAACTTGAGTCATTTGTTCTCTGCGGTAAAAACTTATAAAGCCTCTGTGTCATTAGTCTATCTATCACTGATGTTAATCTGCATCATGTATGCATGAAATCTCAGCATTGTTGCACATGACTTTCTGCCAAGAAAATGTTGTTTTTATTATTTTTTATTTCTAACTTTGTTATGAATGCCTGACCAGTATTTCATGAGTAATTTGTGATTGTGATCACTATATTATCTCTAGTGAATATAAACTTTATTAATAAAAAAAAGAGAAAAAAGAAAAATTGTAATTCATATTATAGGTAATATTGCTCACTGAATGTCTTACTCAATTCATAGCGAACATAATAGTCAATTTTTATGGCAAATTTCAAATATCTTTACCCTTTTCTAAACACTAAAATAATAAAAAAGGTTCTGCCACTTATTCTGAATTTTGATGATAGTGACAACTTTATGGCTATTACAACATTGGTTTGTGAAAATTTAATGATGACAGGCCTGTACAACCTATTGACTCATACATGTACAGCAATATATTTATTTTCAACTGTAGGAAGATTCTTTCTGATTGATGTTTACATGGTGTGACCCCCTTTCTATTGCAGGTGTACATCGTTACGTAACATCCGTGATAACGAAGAGAAAGACTCAGCATTCCGAGGTATCTGTGCCATGATCGCCATCAACCCATCTGGTGTAGTACAGGTAAATTGCAGCCTATTTTGTGGTCAAACGTGTCAATGTTCTTAACATTATATAAAATCTTTAAACATTGAATCGATCACAGCTATTCATAAGATGGGGCCTGAAAATGTACTGAATATCTGTGAACTGAAGAAATAAGCATTGTGTATCAATTCTCTTTCCTTTTCTTTTAATTTGCAGGATTTCATCTTTTTCTGTGACGCAGTGGCATCGTGGCAGAACCCAAAGCCAAACTTGAAGGAGATGTTTGCCAAGGTAAGATTTGTGTTCAAATGAAAACGAGATCAACAAAAATATGTCCTCCCATTAAAGATATTGGTTATTCTGTGTAAAGCTTTTCCAAATTGAATTTCCATTATCTGAAAATTTAGTTATCTGTTAAACAGGTCAGCATTTCAAGAACCCATCACAAGTTCACCGACATCCCATTGAAACATGTTTATTACAAGTATACCACTGAATCAGCATGCCTGTGACTTGCCAAACAATTTCATCTGGATATACATGTACACATGAAATGTTAAATTTTGAAGAAAAAATGCACAAGGTTATTAAAATTGCCTCTGGTTGATGTTTCAAAAGTAGTTTATGATCATTATCGTATAGAGATTTTTCTAATCATTATACCTGTGATTATTTATTTCTGTTTGTTTTGTAGATCTTACATGGGTTCAAGAATCAGGTTGGTGAAGAGCAATGGCAGCCATTCTCAGCTCAATTCCCACCTCCTCTCAGGCAGAGACTAGCCATGCAGTACAACCTTTAACATCAAAACATGGTACGTCATTCAGTGTAATTATAAAGAAGGTTTATTCTCTTTTCTAACAATAGTGCACAAGATATAGCAATTTAAGAAAATAAAAATACCCTTACATTAGATTACTGTTCTGTCTCTCTGTCTGTCCTGTCTCTTTCCCTTTCTGTCTCTCTTTCCCTTTCTCTCTTTCCCTTTTTCTCTTTCCTTTTCTCTCTCTTTCCCTTTCTCTCTCTTTCCCTCTCTCTCTCTTTCCCTTTCTCTCTCTTTCCCTCTCTCTCTCTTTCCCTTTCTCTCTCTTTCCCTCTCTCTCTCTTTCCCTCTCTCTCTCTCTTTCCCTTTCTGTCTCTCTTTCCCTTTCTCTCTTTCCCTTTTTCTCTTTCCTTTTCTCTCTTTCCCTTTCTCTCTCTTTCCCTCTCTCTCTCTTTCCCTCTCTCTCTCTCTTTCCCTTTCTCTCTCTCTTTCCCTTTTTCTCTCTCTTTCCCTTTCTCTCTCTCTTTCCCTTTCTCTCTTTCCCTTTCTCTTTCTCTCTTTCCCTTTCTCTTTCCCTTTCTTTCTTTCTCTTTCCCTTTATCTTTATTTCACATATGCATGATTCGCTCTAGATAGCAAGGAGGGTATATTCTGAAGTTGCTTTTGAATTATGCTCCATCTTGCAGAAAATTATGTAACCATTCACTTTGTGAGGTTGAAAATGCAAGGGACAGTGTGTGACAATTACTTACATGTACCATGCCCATGGGGTATAAGGAGAGAGTTGACATTTTGTGCCCAGGCTGGATTTGTCAAAAATTGAAACAGCTAAATGAATATTTGAGTGGTGTGTGAATGCAGTTGTAACTTTGTTTTGGACATTTCTGTTTTTGTTTTGCAGAGCTATATAATGGGAATCCACCACCACAGGCCAAGGGAGGTCAACGTACTCCTTGGAGGGTAGCGGGAAGGGCCATTCAGCGAGGGAGGGGCCAGGCAGCGAGGGAGGGCCACCAGCACCAGGGCTCAGGAGGGGTGACCACCACGACCTGTTAAGGGAGGGGCCAGAGGGGTGCAACTCACATCAGCATGGGGGTAGGATTGGTGTGGGCCTTGGTAGGGAAGGGTAAGCCAGGGGGAGCAAGCTGCGCCCGGGCTGTAGGGCAGGCAGGACAGCTCTCGACAACTCGTTAGAGCTTCGGAGCAAGGGGTGGGAAGAGGAACGATAGATGGGGTATGATTTCATCTGAGAGAATCGCACCAACAAGTGGAAGACACCATGTGTGAGCAGATCGGCTATTCTTCTATTTATGAGATCACCATCATTATTTTTCTCTCAGATTCATCAACAATGTGTGATTATTCAGCAATGCTGTCGTCTAAAGCAAATTCTAATGATTATATCGCATATATCAGCATGTAATGCAGTGACAACTTCAACAGATGAAGCGTACGTACGAGAAAAACATATATTTATCTATCACAATTTTCTTGCAGTGAGCTGAGATAAGTAAGAATGAATTATTTAGAACATCATGCGTTTGGTCAGTAATCATTGAAAACGTAATCTCTCTATTTCATTTCCATCACAGGCTTTACATGTTTGTGTCGTCGTAGAAGTATACTGTGTTGGCAGTATTAAGCACTTACGTTAGGCAGTAGAGGATCGTATTTCAGTAAGGTTTATATATATCTTATCAAGTTACTAATACTTCAGGGATTATCTCCATTCGTATTGTGATGTAATAATATCTACAAGCAATTAGCACTCGGTTAATTGGACGTTGTCGTAGTTTCATTGACTATTAGTTTTCAAAATACAACTTGTAGAAATTACTGTAACATTTGCTTTAGAATGAAATTTATTTCCAGTACGATAAGACTCGCATTTGTTGAATGTAGAGTTTAAGATAGTACAGTATATGGTGTGTTGGAGTTAATTGATAAAAACCAGCCTTAGTGTACATTTATAGACTGTAGTATCCATATTGTTGGCATCACCTTTGGTAAGCTATTCAGAAAGGCTAGTAAAAACAAGATATTTTTAGAGGTCTTGTGGTGTGGCAGAAATTCTCTTTGGTAAAATTATTTTGCAAACATGTACACTTGCAGTGAAAACATATTTAATATACTCTATCTACTGAGAGTTCCTTATTGCATATCACCAAAATATATTACCAGTGAAAGGCTTAAGCTTTTAGTTTTGAATGCAGTGTGGAGAAAGTTGGAATGTGACCCATTTTGCTACCGTTAACATTTACATGTAGCTTGAATAACTATTATGGATATGTGGCCTGTGATTTGGTAGCTCATCTACTACATTTGCATTCTCAGTGTTATGTAGAATTGTTTTAAACCTTGATCGAGATATATTACAGCATATCTTCCTGTGGTTCAGATTAGTTGTTATTTAAAAGTCATGATTGAACATCCATTGTTTTGTATGAGCTGCCTAAGCTTACAACACATGTCAGTCTGCAGTTTATGCTGTTCGTTTGGCAAGGGTATACAGAATTTCTTGTATTTCTTAAACTCATTCTTCGGTAGAAAGTATTATCATTTTCTCAAATTTCGCGGTACTGAAAACAAGCAGTACACTAGTTTATGGAATAGTAAAATGGTATTTAATGAGTCTCTGACACCTCTCACAGGTTTCTTCTTTAAATCTCTGGAATTTTTTGAACAGTTTTCCTCCTTTTCATTTGTCTCTTTTGCTCCGTGTAACACAGCAATAATCTTGCATGATCTAGAACTAAGAGTTAAATCCATGCAAAATATGTAGTTTCTTGAAAAAAAGGCAAGCTAGAAGTTGATGATTGTGAAGTGATTTCAGAGATATTTTACTATGTAAGTAGAGATTCGGATAAGATCAGTTATTTATATGATACACTGCCTCTTGGTGATAAATCGGCTAGCAAGCACCCAATAATTCTGCTAGCACCATAAGTTGGAATGACCTGGCCTGTGTAAACGGCAAGTCTGCCTGACAAATACGAGATGGAGTGAGAAGGCATTATGCATTGTTCAAATCATGTGAAATTCCCAATACAGTAATACACGAAAGCATGGAAATTAAATGGTGATAGGTTACAAGTAAGTGTCTTGCACTTTGAATTTAGAATTACGTATACATAATATATCTGGCTCCTGTGCAGCCTAGCCTGTTGGTCGTTTTGGATGTCTTAAGTCACATCTGGATTTCCTAGTTATCGTAAGATGTACTTAGTTTCTAGTTTGCCTGTCATATGATAACAGTGTTGCCTGATGTTTACTGCATGTTGGATCGCATCCCTCAGAAACAAGCATGACGGACTTCAAGTCCTTTTTCTCTTAAACCTATAGGTGTGTATGCGATAGGAGCATGATGGACGCATGTCCCTTTTCTTTCAAAAGTATGTATCTTTGTGAAGCATGCTGGTTGCATTGTTAAGTAACCGCTGTGGTTAAGATTTAACGTAGAGTTTTTAAGGTAAGAATATCTTGTAAGCTTATTTCAGAGTTATTTTAGTGTTTAGAAGACCAAAGAGGATGAAAGAATTATTTTAGGATATTTTGTATTAAAGATGGTTGAAAGTGTGTTGCTCGTCATTCCTTTGGACAAGACAGCTGGAGGATAAAGAACAGTCTTTTCCAGCTTCAGATTTTTCTTTCTTTTGTACCAATAATTGCAAAAACAGAAATAAAAAATGTGTGTAAAGGATTACATTTCTCCACAACTGTGCTGAGCGCGTTGTGCCACCATTCATCGAATGAAAAAGTATGATTATGCCTATTATTGAGGAGGGGGTCCAAGTTGTTAAGAAAAATTGGACTAAAAAGTCTAATGTATCTGATGTATAAGTACTTCAAGTATTCCAGGTATAGTGTGTATTTAAGGATCGTAGGGTGATAAGGATGTATGTATTTTTTATTAAAAAGATGTTATCATTTGAAATGATAGGGCAACTCGTTAGCACAAAATAGTATTGGATGATGAGTGACTTTTAAGTATATACCTCTTTGTAATGTTGTAACTACTACGAATATAGCTGCATTTTTAACTATGAAGCATTAAGTTTGTAGGTATTCATATATGGTGGGGTGGTGTGAGGATGCCGTGTATGTTGGGAATGAATGATCTTTATTGCATGTTGATGATTGTATGCAACTTTCAAAGAAATACTAGAATGCACGTATGCATGTGTCTTGCAAATGTCTTGGAAAAAATTTCAAGAAAAAATTCAAAAAATTGTGCGTATTTTGTAATCGTTAAGGATACCATAGCTGTTACATTCTTGAGAAGAATAAGAGTAATTGGGTGCTTATTTTATTATTTTCTTTTTGGGTCGATGTTGCATCGGGCAGTCGTCGGCTGTAATGAATACTGTGATGTTATATTTAAAATGCAAGGGCAATATTCACATGCAATATACATACTTAATGTGTGACAGTGTGCATTACTACTGCAGAAACTCTTGAAAAAAAGTATTGTATTGTGCGGAGTAGGATCCAGCTATTTCTTGTATTTCAGTCTCAAAGGGTGGCTTTTCTTACTCCTCTCGGAAGCGGGAGCCTGTCTTTAATTGTCTCATGTAGGGAATGGTGTAAGGGATTAAGTTATATCTTCCTATCTCTTACTGTTTCATGTGTATGAGAAGTCCCTTTTTCTTAACAAGGTTCTGTAAATCATGGTTATTCAATCTTTCCCTCCTCAAAAAATAGAAGAATATACAGGACATAATACATCCACTCTTTATGTGTCTGGAGAGGTTGTTTACCCAGACGGTCTATTTAAAACAGCAATTTGAAGAAGTTTACCTTTCATATTCCGTAAACTTTTAAAGAATTTATTAGACAATATGATAAAGGATAACTATTTATGATGGTTAGTGTTATTTGATGTACACTATTTGTCATATCCAAAGGCAAAAGTGACACCTTTTTTTTTGAAAGCGCCCAGACACACAAACTCTGTGACTGTCCTACCATCTGTAACATTCATGCCATGACCTTTCCCATCAATACTGCGTTAAGGCGGAAAAAAAGAGAAGAGTTGTTCTGCACCAAGTAAGCCACTGTTAGACGTGATGCACATGTTATGTGTATGAATATGTAGTGTGTTGCTGATTCCTTGCGGTATTAAACTGTACGGTAATTATAAATGATCTTAAGAAATAGTATGTCTCTCGGACTATCTCCAAGAAGACCGCAACCCAAAGTTCCTAGCTCGGTTTTTTCAATCTAATACTGGGTATGAATTGGGCCATCAAAGCTGTGTTAGGTTGTTTTTTATGTCTTTTCAAAAGCAAATTCTATTTTTACCAACTGTTTTCAAAACCCAACCAGAAATTCCTTCCCTTCAAATTGAATGAGGAAAATAAGTTTTTGTTCTCACTTTAATCGCGGTTCCAGGCCCACGTTATTGTAGTCCTACTATGGAGTTTCAAAACCAAGACCAAAACCAAGAATAGATCCCAGGGCCGAGGTCAACACTGAGCCATCATGATATAACTTGATAGATCTGTGCAGTGTGGATCTCATGCTGCCTTTCTTAGCACCCTGCACCGAAGCTTGATAATCACAAAATGATTTAAAAGCCTGTTGCATTGTGGTGTGCGCCTGTAATCCAGCTAACAATGTAAGTTATAAACTGATTCAGCCGAGGACGCAGGTTTCGAAACTGAGTCTTTCGGATGGTGACGTTTAAAGGTCGGTCCCCAGACATAAATAATCATATCTGATTGATACACGTCTGTAAAAACCCAATACACACACACACACACACAAGGCCTGGGATTTTGTGTATTCCCCCTTCACTGCCCTTATCTTTTGTTGTGAGGTCAGTTTGGTATGTCATATTACAATGAAAAAGTAATTTTTGATGAATTCTTGACGGCTAGGGGACTTTGGGTTGCGGCTCTGAGTGGATTAGTCCATGTTTATATGTATGGGGTTACACAGGGTACTAGTTGGAATCAGGATTGAAGAATTATTTAGGAATCTTATTGTAAGGTGCTAGGATTTATGTATTTTGAAATAAGAGTACAATAAGAGTTATATCATGTCATTGTATCGGGGCTTTCTATATGTATTTTTTTTTTTAATCGCCAGGTCTCTATTTGCCATGTAATTGCAGCTCTAAGATTATTTTTTTTTAATTGTAATTTTTGTAATGGATTTTCGATTCTTTAGAGTTTTTGGAATGTCGGCAATAATTTTTTTTGTTTTTGCATTTGATAATTCGGGGCACTGTCTGTAACATTATTTTTCTTAAATCTCCGAAAAATTCTAAGAAGTAAGAAATTGTATTGAATTACATTTAGTATGTATCATCCAATAGTAAAAAAAAAAAAAAAAAAAGCAAAAACTGAAATGTTTGCTGCTATACAAATTCGTGTTGTAAGCTAGCACGGATGAATTTGTCAAATTCTTTTGTTTGAATACTTATCATAACTAATATTTGAATATTCATCATATTGTAGTCTGGTGCATGAATAAGGGATTAACCTTTTAAAAGATTCTTTTATGGGATTCAAAGTTTTGCAGACTTAAACACTGTAATGAACTTAAAGCTGTATCTTGTGCAGGTTTATTTCATTTGTTAAAAATGAAAGCTATAATATGGCAAAGAGTTTAAAAGCTTTGTTTTGCTAAAGTCTAAGGTAGATTTTAATGTAAGCTTTCGATTTGTGACCCACAACTACTCATATTTGCCACCCCGAAAGATCTTCAACATAGGTTTGCTGTCTCCTATCGAAAAATGAACTTTTTAACATTGCGTAGTCATAGTTAAAATTCAATTATTTTGGTACGATAGGCAGCCATGGGGGCCCAGTAATAGTGGCAAGGTAATAGTATATTAAGTATTTTTTTTCACGACATCGGTCTTATTCTCTGAAGCTTTAAAGTTTACAACGTATCTTTCAGTTATTTTGTTGTTAACTAGGGTTTATTTTTTCTGTGATGCAAGGCACCCAGGATTATTTTTCTCTTGTGTGTAATAGGGAACTAGGAATAAGCCTTATTTTTTACGAGTAAGTAAGTTTTATTACTTAAGCTATCAGTATTTCTAAGTGCATTTGATGTATGCCATAATTGTACAGTATTTTCTAGTCGAGTTATATACATTCGGTAACGTTATTTATTTCAGAGATAGGATTTTCCATGTTTTTAAGTTGTTATGAATCATTTCTATTGGTCTCCTGTATGTGAATGTAATGCTAGATAGTTCATGAGGAAAAGGTTCAGATCCGAGCTGTATGCACATCTTCAAAATATCACCCTGTATTTCATTGCATTGAAATAATTGCAAACTTCACTCTGCACTAGGAACAGCTTTTGAGATAGCAATACTGTAGTCAATTTTCAGATCTATCTATCTGCCATTTAGTTCCTTTACAGGTTCCTCTATATTATGGGCCTTCTTACTCCAGGTTAAACTAGTAAAAAGAAATACAATCAAACCTGTCTATACCAACCGCCCAAGGGAAACACAAAAAGTGGTCTTTGTAGACAGGTTCCTTTATTACATGTTTCATTGAGAAACCTTTTCGAAGGGAAACAAAAATGTGGTCTGTGTAGACAGGTGGTCACTAAAGCAGGTTTGACTGTAATAACATTGTCCCTTACTCTCCCAGATTGGCTTCTGCTCTTTATGAACTATCTACCAACAAAAAAATCTTCCTTTGCGATCAACTCGTCTGTCCAAGCCAGAAGGGCATTAACTATGTGTTTAACAAATTAACATGAGTTAACACCCTTCTGGCTCAAAACAGAGGAAACGCATTATGCTCTTCGTACTTCTTTTGTTTCAAATATGATTCCTCTATTATGACTTTCAGATGAGTTTGAATGCAGTCTTTCCGTTGGAAATCAATATGATAGTGATTGATCATGCGAGACATGTAATTGTGTAATGTCTGTTATTATTGTGTTACATATGTATTGAAAAGAACCGTTTTACTGGAAGATGCAAAGACAATGTCTGTATGAAGCAGGATAAACTGACCAATCTTAAGAAAAAGAAGATATTAAGGCATTATTTGAATGATGTTTTAATACATAGATATGAATACCGGTATATTGCATTGTATGTGTAAGGTGCTCCAAACATGAAAAAATTAGTTATTATAATATGATTATTATTATTGTGAGGTTTTTTTTTAAGGACAGGGCATAATGTCTTTGGGTTTTACTTCTGTACTTTCTAACCATATATTTTCCATCAGCATCTTGATAAAAAGTGACAAAATTGCAAAATAATTACTAAGCACTCTTTGTGATAAATGAAATTAACCTACAAAAGGGTAATAAAGCTAGTGTAATCATTCAGTAGGCAGTCAGGTACATATGTTGATGTATTATGCACTATATAGAAATAGAATATGATATGTGAAAGGTTACTCAAGATCACTCTTTTTCACAGCAAACAGATTTAGTTGAATTTTGTTTCTTCCATCAAATGAATGAAATAAGGTCTGGATAACTTTTGTCAAGGAAAATGAAGTGACTGGACTGAATTGCCAGTTATGATTACTGATAATATAGTAAATAATAGGATGAAATATCAAAATGATAGAGAAGTATTACTTCAAGCTTTATTTGGATTGTTATGTATGATTGTTTGGAACATAAAGTGTGTTCAATCCAATAACTGGGCAACCCATTAACTTTGCTGACTTTTCCTATTTTCTTAAAAATCATCAGCTCAGATAATGTGTGCAGTATAGTGATAAAGGGTGCATTTCAGGTTCGTTAATAGGTGTGCAATTTTGTCAATAGATTTACAACTCATCGCCTGCTGAAAATAGGAGAACGATAGCAGTGGATTAAATGCAGTGGGGGAAAGTGAATGCCATGTTAGATTATGCAATAAAAACAAAAAACAATATGAACTTTACAGATATCAGCTGCACATGTAAAATTTTGAAAATGAAATTTGGCTGAAAGTGTCTGAAATTTTATAGCGCATTAGCTACATTTACTCTTCTATTCAGAGTGGATATGTGGCATTATTTTGTTTATTTCAATATCAGAATGTGTAATTTCAAATTGAGAAATAATTTACCTTGCAAATCTTTTTGTTCTCTATAATTTTCTAAATCTGTGACTATTTCTCTTCCAGTTCTGCAGATCTCTCAATTTTTAGATCTGTTTTGTGACAATGATTGGTTACTACTATGTTATGTTACGTGTAGCTTCCTCTGTTCATCATGATTGTTCTATTTCCCACCGTAATCTCTCAAAAGTATATGGTTAAGTTCATTAGCTGCGCAGGGCCAGCTCATCATGTATTTACTACTGGTATGCACAATACCAGGAATTAGCTCATTGATTACGTAATCAGCTTGCCCTACGCAGCTAGGATGGGTACAAACATTACCGCAAATCGTCCTGAAGGCCGAAGAGTGATTCTGTTACCAGGTTGCATGATTACATGTAGCTTTAATTTAAGCTAGTTTTTTTTTCTTTCTTTTTTTCTAACAGCTAGGACCATATGTAACATCAATTAATATTTCATTGTCACACTTTTTGTGAATTATAAGAATATTTGAGTTGCCCCGATCATCTTAAAATCATGCTCTTTGATAAATGGGTAATATTTCATCTTGTTCTTCCAAGTTTAAAATTATGTGCCTTTTGAGGTGCACATGTTCATTAGAGGGTCTGTATGTATCAAATTAGTGTAAGTGTGTGTCACCCCGGATGTTTCTGTGTGTACAACCAGAAACCCTGCTATTTGTAGATTTAACCTTGAGGAAAACTTAGGGAACTAAATTCCCTCTTTGTTTCTGCAATACATTGATAAGCCTCTCTTTATAAAATGTTGTCTACCCCACTATTTACTTCCATGCTCTAAATTATTTCTCTCTTTAACCTATTCAGAATATTGGGCTGACCAGTGGTGTTCCCACATTGAATTATTAGTTTGTTTCGAAGCAGCGCTCTTTCCTCCAGACTTTTAATGTACTTGATTCCAATGCACTAAGGTTTTCCATCAATAGTATTACTGTATGTATGGCTAGGAAATGTCTTTTACTGTTGCAACGATTGAGTCTTTTCTTGCCTGCTACAAAATGGCGAAGGTGGCAAAAATGTGTGTTGGTGTCTTTTCTTTAAAAAAAAAAAGTAATGCTAAATTGTTATGTTGATGTTCTGTTGTATATGCATCTACGGAAAATACTGTACAGGGCCCACAGTAATTAATTTTTGTATTGATAAGATATAAGATATCTAAGCTGTAATTACTTGTAAACTAGGATATTTATGTATTTCTAAGAAATTATGCCAGGGATTTAAGTATTATGTGAGAGACTTACGTGTAATAAGTGTATTACTAAGGCTACGGTTAAGGTTATTCAAGCACACACAGGATTGTAATGGTTGCAGCTTTAATGTTAAGGTAAGCATTACATCGTATGTGTATGCAGGCTATTAAGTTGTACATCTGTAACTTAATGAGTAAGTACTGTAAGAGAAGGCAGCTATAGGGAGGTAATTAAACTACGACGTAAAGTACAACAATCTTGTTTGTTATCTTGAATGTGATGTCTATTGTTACTGAGATGAGGGAGATGGGGAGAGTCGGTGATGGAGAATGAGAAAGAGAGGTGGAGCAATAGTCTTTGGAGGGCAGAGAATGGATACCCCTAAGGGAGGGGGTGTGGAAAGGGGGAGCGACAGAGGGAGGGAGGGAGAGAGGGAGAGAGAGAAGTTGGGACAGATAATAAAGGGGATATGATATACACTTTAAAAGCCAGTTCATGTGCCTCCAAATTTAAAAATTCATGTGAGAGAGATTGAGTGATGAAAACAGAGAGAGAGAGAAATGGGACGGGGGCATCAAGATGAAGAGAATAAGAAAGATGGGACAAATAAAAAGAAAACGTCAAACAAAAGATGGTTCCATTCCCCAAACTACGGGAGTGTGCTTATATTGATGAAAACTAGTTCTCCAATACAATACAATTTTATCAATCCATTTCAGCTCATGCAATCTTACCAATCGTTTTCAATAGCTAGACATTACATCGAAAATATT